>JACBWW010000024.1:2113491-2161121 GCA_020086605.1 Lanius collurio | reverse complement strand
GCCGGAGCCCCCGGCTCCCCTCCCCCCGTTCCCCCGGTGCACACGGACTCGCGGGGCTGCTCCACGGGTTTATTACTACAAACATAGACGAGGAGGTGGGGGGATGTGCCCCGGGACCCCCCGCAGAAGCAGAACAAGGCACACGGCGTGGGCAGCGCCGGGCTCTGCGGGAACGAGGGGCGCGGGGCTGACCTCCACGGCGCCCTGCCTCGGGGTGGGCTGGGGCTGACCCCCGCACTCCCCCGCTCCCGCGGAGCCCTGCGCCCCGGCAAGGCAGGGAGGGCCACAGCTATGTACAGGGGCAGTGACAGCAAAGGGCTGTGCTCGGTAAATACAAAATATACATCGGTAGTGTCCTTCATCTGCCGACTCGAACCCCAAACGCCCCCCGCCCCGGCCCCCACAGACACCTCCCACGTAAAAACACGACACCAGCCCCTACCCACCGCCAGGAAACATGCACCGGCTGTGCCGAAACCGTGTCGGTGCGAGACCCCACGCTGCGTCCCCGGGAGGGCCCGGCGGGGCCCGGCGGCACGGGCAGGGTCCGGCCCCGCTCACGAGAGGCTCTGCTCGTCCTCCAGGTGCAGACGGGTCTGCTCGAAGAGAAGGGGCTGCGTGGGGCTGCCGGTGCCGCGGACGGGGAGCGTCTTGGTGAAGTCGGATGAGCCTGGGTGAGGAGAAGGGAGTTCAGCCTCAGTGATGGAGCCCTGGCGTCAAAGAGCCCCAGCAGCGTGCTCAGCCATCCCTCCTACCCTGGACTGACCACAGGAGACAGGGCTGGAGCCAATGCTTCATGCCCTCAGATGCAGGCTCAGTCCCACAGGTGGGACACAGGACACTAAGGGGGGACACTGCCGCAGCCTGGGACAAGCCAGCAGGGGCCTGGATGTTCGTGGTGCCCAGGAGGCAGCAGAGCCCACGCACGGCAGGAACCAGTGGGGAGGGGTTTCTGCTGCCCTGCCTGGCGTCCTGGCACCCAGGCGCAGCAGGGATGGGAAGGGAGTGAGGACAGAGCCAGCAGTGCAGCCTGGCTGGTTTGCTGCCCCTCCTTCCCTGTCCCGATGGCCAGGATCAGCCCCATCCCCGCTCTCTGCCAGCATTCCCAGGAGGGCCCTGCTGCCCCACACAACAGGGATGCATAAGAAGAACGAGAAGACGTACCAGCTTACTCCTCTATACCAACAGAGCAGGAATCAGGACCCAGTGCTGCCCAAGACAGGAGGGAGGAAGGCAGACAGAGAGGGAAGGAGACATTAGAGAGGTAACTCAGAACAGACTGCGACTCTACGGAAGAAAACAGGCTGCAATGACAACAGTCAGAGGTGAGGACAGCGCGGTGTCCCATGGGTGTGCTCAGAGCACGGCACACCGGGACCCTCCCCGCCGTGACAACACTGCCCCAGTCCCCCAGCAGCTGGCCCAGATGGTTCCCCTCCCTCACCCAAAAGCAGGAGCACATTTGGGAGTGCACAGGAGGTCTTTGTCACACAGAACTGTGCCATGGAGTGGTTGCAGCCCAAGAGAAGAAAGGAGGGGAAGGACAGAGACACAAGGGTGAGGGAGGAGGAGAGAGAAGGGGGGCCAAGTTACCTCTGTGTAAGCCCCCCTTGCTCACAGCTCGCTCTGCCCACTGAGAGGAAGTGGGAGCCCATGCACTGGGCAGGAGCATTCCAGTCCCATCCCAGGGCTGCGGGGCACAGCTCCACAAACCCCCCTGGCCCTGGAACCACCGTGGCAGCTCTGGCCCCAACGGCACGGCCGTTACCTGGCAGGAAGACGTCAACGGGGGCGTCGCTCTCGGACCGCGTCAGGCTCCGGCTCTCGCCGCAGCCGCCGTCCTGCAGCACGTCTTCCACCGAGGGCGGGCGGCTACCTGGAACCAGCCGAGAGCACGGCCCCTCAGCCCCCAGCACAGCACCCTGGGGGCTCACAGCCACGGTGGGTCGAGGTCTTCCATCTGAGGAAGCTCCCCAGGTCCCTCCAGCCCAGCTGATATCCCAGGAGTGCCGGTCAGATTGGCCCAGGTCACAGTGCCAAAGGGCCACTTCTTCATGTGCAGCCTCGTGGCCCAAAACGTGCCCATCACTCTCTCTCACCCCATCCTTGTCCACCCCCTGGGTGCTGACTGAGCACCAGAGACCCATCCCAAAGACCCACAGACCCATCCTGTGTGCCCAGTACTGTGGATGCTCTCACTGGGACCTCAGTGGTGTTCTCAGTGGTGCAAGGAGAGCCCATGGCATGGAAAGCTCTACTTCAGTAAAGCTCAGAGCAAGGTGAGCTGCTTGGCAAATAAACCAGGGAGATCTGTGCATTTTGCTCCCTCGCCTCCAAGAAAAGACCTCAGCACTTTTCCCTGGTGAAGCACAGAGCCTCAGAGATGGACTTGGCCTGGATGTTTCACAGCTCATTTGTTCATTCCCCAATTGTCCCTGTCCCACCACAACAGCACTGAGCACCGAGCCGAAGTCTGGCTGCACTCACACCTACCCTGCTGCACCGATGAGGCCTCCTCCAACTCTTCCCCTGCCACGCTCTGTAAGGAGGGACAGCACAGGTTACTTCTGCAGCTGGAGGCCTTTGCTGTGCCATTCTCCTGCTCTGGCTTTCTTCAGAGAGCTCAGGTGGGGCCAGGGCTTGTTCCAGGTCAGGAGCAGGGGGCTACCCCCAGTGCTTTAGCACCAAAGGCTGGGATGGAGGGGTCTTACCAGCAGTGGGCACTGGAAGCTCCTAAGACCCAGCTCCCAACCCTACCCCAAACACTGCTGGACTCACCCAGGATGCTGGGCAAGGTCAGCTCTGCCACGGCTCCAGCTGAGTGGTTTTCCACTCCCAAAGAGGTGTCAGAGCAGAGGGAGTGGCTACCTCCTTCCCTATGGAGCCCCTGTGGAGGGGTAAATAGCCCTTTATTTCCCTAGGGGTAATTAAAGCAGCCAAAGACTCTTGGCTCTGGGCAATGGCTCTTCAGGAGTCACTTCCCATGTCCCAGAAGCCCCCCCAAGAAGAGCTCTGGCTCAGTAGCCCCCCAGCAGAGCACACACTTACCTCTGGAGAGCTGGTCTCCCTCAGGACCAGCTCACCCCCGCTCAGCACCGCCTGCGAGTCAGAGTCCTCTGAGAGCTTCTCCTCATCCTCCTCATGGATTGGGGATGAGGGGGACCGTAGTGTGCTGCAGCAAGAGAAACTCCATTTGCAGGGAGCTGCCAACACGCTGGGGCCTGGAGGACTTGGGGTTGGGGGCAGCACAAGCCAACTCTCATGAGCAGGAGCTCACACTAGGGAGCTGAATTCACCAGAGCCTCTGGGATTGGCTACATGGAGAGCAGCAGGGTGGGACAGAGGAAAGTGGTGCCAAACTATGGCACAGCAACAAGAAGCTCAGGTCCCACACTGCTCCTCACACTTTCAGGGCTCCCTCCTCAGGCGAAAATCTGGGCTGAAGCAGAGTGAGGCGTGCCAGGAACAAACCCAGTCTGATCTGATCTGAACAGCCCCATATCCTCACCTAAACCCTCCATCACAGGGCCAACAGAGGAGCCTTCAGACAAGAACTACAGGATCTCAGTGCGGCACTTTGTGCTCTGAAATTCAGGTCACTCCTCTCCCCATTCCTGCTCCTGAGTTCCATGGAAAGCTGAAACCCCCAATAAGGTTTGGACATCAAATGTAAATTCAAGGACTAAGTGCATTGGGAAGGAGACATTTCCATCCAAAGTCTTTGCTGTGGAGGTGATAAGGCCCTGGCACAGGGTTCCCAGAGAAGCTGTGGCTGCCCCTGGATCCCTGGAAGTGTCCAGCCAGACATGGCTTGGAGCAACCTGGGATAGTGGAAGTTGTCTCTGTCCATAGCAGGGGGTTGGAATGAGATGAGCTTTATGGCCCTTACCAACCCAAACCATTCTGTGATTCTGTGATTAAATTCTCCTTGTTAAAAATCCTTTTTCTTTTGCTGACAGAGCTGTAACCTCAGGCTGAACACAGGGACAATGTCCCAGTTCTCTCCCTGGCACAAGTACCTGCTGGCCTCCTAAAATTCTGAGTTAGCTATGCTAGCTGTGATGGGACCAGCCAGAGCCCTCTCCTGATTCCCAGTGCGTGTGGCCACCAAGCTTCAGGGCTTGCAAAAGGAGTGGACCCCATGCCCTGCTGACCTGTCTGGAGACTTGCTGCGCTTGCCCTTTTGGTGGCCACCCTCCAGGGCTCTGTCCATGCCCACGAGCGGGCGGCTGGTGGGAGGCATCCCGTCCACCACTCCAGAGAAGCTGATCTCATCGTACAGAGGGGCCGAGGGGATGGAGGGGGACACCGAGCGAAGGCCGTTCAGTGCTTCCAGCAGGGAAATGGGCTCGTAGCCTGGGGGGATGTTGTCAGAACTCTGTGGGCAAGAAAGAGGAGGATGTTAGGAAAATATCACCAGGCTGGAAGCCCCCTGTCCCCCAGGCAGCTCATCCCCACAGCCTTCTCTCCAGGACACACTGGCTCCTTCCCCAGCAACAGCCACGTGTTCCCCTCAGGGCTGTAATGCTGATAATGCTCCAGGGAGTTCCCAGAGCAGTGCTTGAGAGACTGGGCATTCCCCTGATGTGCTTTCAAAAGGTGGGCAAGGAGGGTGAGAAAGCAGGCTCCTAAAAAGCTTCTATAAAGTATGCTTGGATTTTTTCCCCTGGAAGCTCCTGCAGTGGATCAGAGACCCTTCCAGCTCAATGCACATCCCACTTGTGCTCCCAGCCATGGAACATGCAGCTGTTTCACAGCACCACCAGTGTCAACAAGGCAGAGCTCAAGGAGGGGAGCATGTGAGCACCAGCTGAGAGATGGTTCCTGAAGCCTACCCCAATTCCACTTCTCCTGTGTCCTCTCAGCTGCTAACACTGGCTCCCTGCACAGTCACCTCTGCTAAAAGGCAGGAAAAGGATCACAGAACCACTGAACCCATAAGGAGGAAGGAAAACCACACCAATTCCCATTCCCTCTGTAAATCACAAAGCTGCCAGTCAAAGGGACCCTTGCAAAGCCATTAAATCAACCAGTTTAACTCCAAAAATCCGCCTGATCATAAAGACCCCAGGGACACAGAGACAAATGGGGTTTATGCTGCAAGCCAGGAGGCCACAGGCAGCTCAGCCCAGCCTGATGCAAATCAAGAGGTGACACTACAGCAGTCCAGGCTACATTAAACTGAGCTGTTTCAGCCCTGTGTCCTCAAGGAGGTGGTTCTAAGTTGTACAGAGGATGGCACTGTGCTTCTAAGCCTGGCCATGAACCTCCACAGCTTCTGAATGCCCCATGTCCCAGTCACACAGCTGAAGATGAGCCTGCCCAGCAGCCTGTTCCAACACAGCCACTAATTTGGTGTGAGCTGAGTGCTGAACTGACTCACCTGTGGTCACAGGAGGAGTTAGGTCTGATGGGGAAGGAAGAATGAGTGGCACCTGGGGTCAATCACCAACCCACATCCCAGTATTGGTCCTGTGAGGATTATGAGCTTTGAAGATAAACAGCTCAGCTAAACAAGGAATGGGTTCTCAGCTGCTGCCAGCTGTAGGTGGTGTGTGGGAGTTGATGTTACAATTTTTGTATGTAAAAGTGTGGTACAGGTTGTGTCACAGGTCAGAGATTCCTATATTAGATTAAGCTGCTGAGTATGAAGCTCAGTTAGGTATTAAATTTGTGCCTTATCATCTCACTAATTGCCTTAAGTGATGCAGCTTTACCAGTGAAACAACCAAAAGACAATGTCTGGGAGACTCAGGCCTAGACACCCTCTGTCTAACTCACTCAAGGCCAAAGAAACCATTCTCAACATGTTTGGTTGGTTTACCAGCAGATAAATGGCCTGTTTCAAAGCATGCTCCTCTAAAACTTCCACAATTCAGTTTGAATCCAGTGGAAGGTTTGGATGTTTAGACCAAATCCCTTCCTAAGGCTCCTTCTGAACCTCAGGAACTGGAAATTTTTGGTTCAATAAAGATGAAGTTTGTGTAATATTCAATTCTCCAGGGTTGAAACAAAATAAAGACAAATAGCAGTTGTCACACCATATCACCAAATAATAGAAATGCAACATTTTGGTGCAATTCAACAGTAAAGATGAACACACCATGCAACCAGGCTCCATTGCAATTACAATGAGGGATGTTTCTGATTTGTAGGGACAGAATTTAGCCCAAATTTAGACCCCTCAAATGTCAGAGATGGTCCATGTAGCATTGGAAAGCTTTCCTTGCTAACATCTAATGTAAAAATGATAAAAGAACATAAGCACAGAGAAAAAAGATTTGTTGAGCAATATAAACCTGATTGTAATGACAAATTTAACGTTTGGAATTTTGAACAAAGGTTCTCAGCAGCTCTCCTTTTACCTAGTGCTGCTGCAGGAGCAGCCTTGAGACAATTAGACCAATTAGGCTGCTGGCTAAGCAAGAACTCTCGTGCTGTCTCTTGCACTCAGTGATATGTTAACTGATGTTCAAAGTGTGAGACAAGGGACTCTGCAAAACAGAGCAGCAATTGCTTATCTTTTGCTAGTGCATGGACATGGAAGTGAAGAATTTGAGGGTATGTATTGCATGAATTTTTTGGATCATTCAAGATACATTCACGAAAGTATACAGCAATTAGAAGATAGAATAGCCAAACTTGGAGAAGAAACTGGATCTTTGTTGGATGATATGTTCAATTGGTTTGAACTTACACCCTTATGGAGAAAAATTCTGAAGATAGGTTCATATGTATTGGTTGTTGTTGTAATTCTTTTAGTATTTGTGCCATGTATTCTTCACTGTGCTAGGCGAGCCATGGACAAAGCTGTCAAAGAAGTGGTTTTGGTTCAAACAGGAGGGGGAGATGGGGGAGTCCAGAATATGCAGAATATTTCCCTACCTTATATAAGGCATTTTTACCCCCTTGTACATCCCCCTGTACAACACTGCTTTTAACCTTTGTCCATGGAAAAGGCTGCTGAGCCTTTAGAATGAATTAGAATTTACAAAGGTGTAAGTCAGGTGGTTATATAATATGTGATTTGTCACAGGTTGAAAATCTTAAAGTTTTTAAGTAGATAAAGCAAAAAACACAAGATGGAGGATTGTTGTCTTTTTTCTAACTTCTTCTTCCTTCTTCACCTACTCCATATTTTGCAGTATTGGTAGCATAAAATAATTGGTTAAAAATTGCTGCAGTTCCTGTCTGCATGTCCAAGTATTCGTTGGGCATTGGTAGAAAAATAAAAATAATGTATAATTGGTTGATGTGTCTGTAAAAGGGCGGCGGATTTTTTGTACCAGGCCTTTTGCACCTTCTCAGCTTCATGCTCTGCTGCCCATTTGTGCTTTACTGATAAGATAGCAATAAACAACATTGAGTCTGAGAAGATTCAGAAGTCCCATTCATCTCTTATTAGCTGCAAGGATTTACTACCCCATCTGGGGAATACTGTGGGGATCATCCACCCTCACAGTGGTGGGGCCAAAAGCCATCTCCAAAAAGCCTTTCACCTGCAGACAGCAGCTCAGCTGTGCTATTTTGTGGACAGAAAAGTCCGGGAGACAAACCCCTCTGATTCCTGTTTGGGACTTTTTCTCCTGGCTGTGCAGACCAGGCCCTGAGGGTTCAAAGGCTGCCCATTTGGGGTGGTTGGTGAAAGCTCAGGTTGCATGGCACAGCTCAGAGGCTGGAGGAGGATTTCCCAGCCGATAGCTACAACACCTTCGCTGAGACACCGCTCCCTCCTGGGATGCTCACACCACACACCCAGGAACATTGCTAGTCCCTGTGGGAGGCTTGCAGAGAGCCAGGTCATGCCAGAATGGGTTCAAACCTGAACCCAGCACCAGGTTTTCTCCAGACCTGACAAGCCCAGCAAGCACAAGGCTGAGAGCATCTGAGCTGGCTCGAGCAAAAGAAAACCGAAACCTCCTTGACAGACACGACAGCCATGGCTGCATTTGATGGGAGTAAACAAAGAGGGCACAAGCAGCCTTCCTGGCCTGGGAGCTCCCTCACCTTTCCCCCTTCCCAGCTCCTGGACCCCCACAATTGCCATTCATGCTGTCCCCAGCTCAGCAGTCCAGTTACACACTCCCAGACCAACTCAGAGGGTCCCAACCAAGACAAGCTCCATCCTTCCTGTTTACATAAAAGCAAACCAGCCTGTCACAGCCAGTGCTCCTGAATCCAAGACTAGCTCCAACTGCACCTCTGCATCCCAGCATCAGAAACCACAGCAAGATGTGCCCACACCAAACTGCCAAGGAGATGAGGTAAGTGCAAGGAAGCTTTTAGGTGAGCTGTGGAAACTGCAGCTTGCCCACACTCCTAAGAAGCTGTAAAAACATCTTGGCCAGGAACCATAAATCAGCCAGGGGACAGTCCCTGAGAGTCAGCATCAGACCCCTATGCCAAGCTGCTTCCTTCTAGCTTGTTCCTCTGCAGGCAAACCAGGGATGTCAGTGATCTTCTGTGCAGGGTGTGAGCATCTCACTGCCAATGTGAAGGACGTGGAGTGTCCCAGCCTGGCAGGGCCACAGGCCAGACCCAGCATGTCAGCAAGCCCTCGTGTGTAACAGTGCAGGTGACACTGCTGGCAGAGAACTGTCAAGTGCAACCAGCCAAGTCCACTTACTGTTCTTACTTTCCTTCTAGGCTTCCTGTTGGGCAGGGAGACAGAGCTCACCTTAAGGGGTTTAAAGGGGCGCTGTCAAGAGAAAACCATGTTTTAAAGAAATTGTTTCTTGAGGTTAGTGACAGGAAGAGACACACAGCATCTCCTCACCTTGCTGCAGGTGACAGCACCTGTGTCCTCCATACACCACACTCTGCTTCACCACAACCCTCGAGGCTTCTCCACCACCCTATTCCTCAGCCCCAGCTGAAGGCAGCAGAGGGCAGATAGATAAACCCAGCCTTTTTCTCTGACAGTATCTGTTCCCATGGAAGCCTGTAGGATGATTTAAATGCAGTTCTCCTTCTCCTCACCCTAATTTTGGCGTATCAGCAGAGCCAGCTGTGCAACAGCACTGCTCAGGCAATGAGTTGCTGCCCCACCACAGTGGGGCCATGCAACTGGGCCCTGAGGCCACTAGCACAACACTTCCTATCCTACACTCCCTCAGATGCACACCAAGACACCCAGGGAAGCTGCCACAAGGAGGCCTTTCTGCTCCCATGCTGGGAATCCCAGTGCCAAGAGCATTTCACCTGTGTGCTGCCACACAGATGTGTGTGCAAGTCAAACTGAAACCCCTCTGCCCTGTTTTCCCAGCTCCCACCCTGTCATGCCCAGTCTGTTACTTTTCTGTTGGGCCAGGAAACAAGAAACCTTCTCATCCTGAGGTTTTGTTTCCTCCAATCCAGTTGTGTTACTAATCCCTGGCAGTCTAGCAGGTTGATAAGAAAGTCGACACTGCTTGGGAAGCCCTCAGTGGAGGGTCTGACCAAACCTCCTGAGCTCCCAGGCCCCCCAACCATCAGGCCAAACAACTCATGCACCCACCAGCTGCTTGCTCAGGCTGAGACCAGCACCCAGGCTTTGTACAGGGGTCACCAGGTACTTACAGAGTGCTCATCATGGTCCACGCTCTGTGCCAGGACAGGGCTGAAGGACACTGGTGACAGAGCCCCTGGCTTCTTCCTCACTGCCCGGATCTGCAGCAGGGCACGGAAGGCTAGGAGAGAACAGGAGGTGGTGACTGCACAGCCCAGCAGGGCCAGGCTGTGCCAGAGCTCCTCATCTTGCCACAGACACTCTGTTGGCATGAGGGAGCTCCCCTGTGCACGGGGAGCTGGGCCATGGAGCACCCCAAAGCCAAGCAATGGGGTCAGGCTTCCAGTCCATTGATCTACACAGGGAAGGGATCTGCTGGCTGAACAAGTCTGGGTACACAGAGCCCTTGTGAGGAACAGGCACTGCCTGCCCCAGTACAGTCATGGACAGGGTACTTCAGGTACTGTACAAGTGTAGAGGCCCAGAAAAGTTCCCCTTAAGGGCAGGTGACAACAACACAGTAAGAAAAACATGAGCTTGGCCTCAGGAGTGCACTGCATGCTACAGGTTGGGTGGGGGACTCCAGGGGGCTAAAACCCCTCTGGGTTCCTTCAGGCCCCACAAACCTCAGCCTTGGAGTCCAGCTGTGGTGGTGAAAGGCTCCAGCTGGAGGATTAGTGGCTGTACCCCTGTCTCCAGCTCAGCCACCCCTCAGTCCTCCTACCACCACAGCTTTGATCTCCACTCCCTGCAGATCTCTTCTATCTCACAGATCTTTATTATTGTTTGTTCCCCTGTGCCAAGGGCACATACAAACGAGCCAGACATCTGTTCTGATGCAGCTGTGAGAACTTGCCAGGCATCTCCCTAGTTCTTGTTGCACTCAGCCCCTTCAAGATCAGCCTAAGCCTGAGAACAGAGGTACAAATCTATTCTTGCTGCCTCTGCACTCCCCAGAAGCAGATTCCCAGGAAGTCTGAGATGGGGGCATTTTCCAAACAAACACAACCCACTCCCCTGCAGCCTGCAGATGAGACAATGCTGTTCCTGTGTTTAATGGTGTGCTACTTATAGTCAAGGCTGTCTGGCACTTCCTCTGGTGGGATCTTGCTTTTGGTTACTGCTCTTTGCCATGTTTGGACTGTCTGGACTTAATTTCTCAGGCCGAACATCTGTCTTAGGCTCTTTATTTCTTTTCTCGAGAATTGTCAGTTAGAAACAATAAAATACATCAGAGACCAGAGGGTAAAATACACATTCTGCCTCTTCCAGCAAAAACACAAATTTCTCAAGGGCCTCCTGTGCCTCTGTGCTTTTGAGAAAAAACACAGAATTCAGCAAATGCTGCCTGAGTGTAAAAACATGTATTTCATTTTTTCCATCTTTTGGGAGCTGAGCAATGCAGGGGTTAAGCATATCCTCCTAACTCCTGGCAGAGCAAAAGACTTCAAAGTGACTGTTATCTCATCTCTGCCTCCTGGTGAAATCTGGGTAAGGTTGTCAGAAGGAAAAAAAAATCATGCTATGTACTTGGACAGCCCTCCAGTGGTGCTGGCTCCTCTCTCAACCAGATACCCCCAGGATAAAGCTTCTCCATCCCCTCCTTTGGGGGATTTTCCATCATCTTCACCAAAACACAAGAAGTGCTGATATGGCACAGCCCAGAGCACCTGCACCTTCAGATCCACCCCAGGGAGAGGGTGAGTGGCCAGGGAGGCACTGGACAGAGAGCCATTCTCCCCTCCTGTCTGAGGACATTTATTTTAGGTGCTGGGAATCTCCAGATGCCAGTGAGAACAGCAGCACGTGCGATGCTGAGCCTTGGGGAGGGGTACATAAAAGAGGCTCCTTCTCCCAGCCTACACTGCCTTATCAGGAGCCTGGGAAGGGGCATGGGGGACTCACGGAGCCTGCAGATGGGGCAGTTGTTGGCCTGGTAGCGCAGGGTGTCAGCACAGGAGTTGCAGAGGCAGAGGTGGCGGCAGGGCAGGATGAGGGTGTCCCGCAGGTCCGACAGGCAAACCACACACTCGTTGCTGTTGTCACTGTTCTCGTCGTCTGAAGGCTGCAAGGAGAGGCAAGAGGTTGGCATGGGAATGGTGGGGGCTATGCCAAACTGGCAAGGAACAGGAGCCTGCGGGAATTTCCCACCCAAAAGGCTGTGGAAATTCTCTTTTCACAGGTCTCAGCAGGGGTTCCTCAAAAAGAACAAGCTGCAGCCCACACAGCCCTGCTCATGCTCTTTCCTCCCAGGGCACTGCACTGTGAATTCATGGCAGAGTTGTCCTTCCCCAGAGCCATGCTCTGTCCAGAGGGGACCTGTTTTGGGGTAAGGATCCCCTTGACTGAGGCTGACCAGGAACAAGTTCCTGCCTCCCATCCTGGTGGCTCCAGGGTCAATAGGGAAGTGAACTCTGGAAACTCCAGCCTTTCTTCCCCACAGAGAGAGCAGCCCCAAAAGAAGCTGTGTGCTGCCTGTCATTCCAGCCACATCTAGCCCAGTGTCCACAGGTCCCCATAGCAAGTGAGTGGCTCTCCTGCATCTCCTGTGCTGGCACAAGCTCTGATGCAACTGCAGGAGAACCAGCCCAGGATGCTCACCTGCCCACAGCTACCCTGGTAAAAGTGTGCACCCATTCAACATGAATGTGCTTCATACCCATCTTTCTCAGAGTCCCACAAATTGGATCACAGCCACTGATCAAGCTGGGAGGAGAAACTCACTCTCCAACCACAAGACTGGCACCAGAAAACTCCAGTCTCCCCAGTGATGTTACAGAAGTTGTGCCAGAGCCCACCACGATGACCCAGGATGGGGTACCCTCCACCTTCACCCGGGGCACCTTTGGTCACCAGGGCTAAATGTGCCAGACCATGGGCAACCTCACTGTAAACAGCAATTGTGCTGCTGCCACAACCTCACCCAGCCTTGTTTTGGAGGGAGAGCAGGCTCTTTGCTGTCCCACTCACAAGGTTTGCTGAATAACAAAAACTGGCCCCAGGCCACTTGTCTGATGGGCCACAAACATGGGATTGCTGGATCAAGAGAATCATCACAAAACCCTGGAAGGCCCAAAGAGAAGCCCTCAATCCTATTAAATAGATCCTGTGCAAGAAAAATTTTAGAAAAGATTTCTCCCTCCTGCCTCTTTGGGTGCCACCTGTTGGCACAGGCAGATAGGGATCACAAGAGGCTCTGGGCAGGACACTGGAGAGGAAATCCTGCTTGTCTTGCTCTGTGGCTACTCCAGAGTTTGCAAATCATGGACTCCACACCCTGGAGCAGTGTGATCCCGAGGCCAGCACTGGGTGGCCCAGTCCACAGCCCAGGTGGCAGCAAAGGGCAGCTCTACAAAGGCTAAAGGAAGAATAAAGCAGTCACATAACCTGTGCAGGGCTGTGCAGCAGGCTGGGATCCAGCAGCAACTCCTGCCTCAAGATGGGAAATGTTTCTGGTTATGGCATTTGCATGTACATCCCTTAGGGGTGCAGTGCTCCCTCCTGCTGGGGAATGCACGAGGAATGTCTCTGGACACTGGCAAACTTCAGAGAGCTCAGTTCTCTGAAACACTACAGGAACACACAGAACCCCCAACCAGAACATGAAGGAGCCATGAGAGCAAAGCACAACCACCAGGCATGACCGCCTTGACTGCAGAGAGGCAGCAACATTGGCTCTGTACAAGGCCTAAAAATTAGTGCTCTGACACACCCCTGGGGCACTGATGTCCTTCTCTCCTAGCAATCCCAGCCACAGGAACATCCTCAAGAGCCTCACGCTGCCCAAAATTACCTCAGCACAACTCCATTGACTCCCTGACACTAGGGAGGATCTGTCATCCCTGGGCTTCTTTGGTGTCTGCAGCAATGACACAGACTTGACTCTGGGAAGCACCTCCACATTGCCCTGACAATCCCCATTGTTAAGCTCAAAAGCAGAAGGTGCAGGCTGGAAACCCCCAGCTGGGGGAGCCTCCTGGGCACCTTTACCTTGGTCTCCTGGTTGTTTTTGTTCTCGATGCCATAGATCTCCTGAAGCAGGTAGCTCACCCGGTCAACCTAGGGGAGAACACCACAGTTGGAGTGACAGCTGCTCTATCCTTGCTGGTTTAAGACCACCTTCTCTCCCTCCCTTTGTCAAATATCCATGTTACACCCAGAGCTCCCCCCTACAGTGACATGAAAATGTTAGCAGAAACAAATATTGCAAAGGACAGCTGGGAAGAATGAGTTTCTCCTTGCTCAGAAAGTAGAGCCCATCCTGCCTGGTCTGAGCAGACAGTAACAAAAATGGCTAGCTGGGCTATCAGAATAATCTAAAAAACAAGTACTCTGCTTGTCCCAGACATCTAGAGGAAAAACACCCCCATAGCTCAAATAATCCAGAGGAAATCAGCCTTCCACAGTCCTCTCCTCTGTGAGGTCCTGCTTAACTTTAAACAAGATGAACTTCCACCCATTTTTGCAACCTCAGCAGATGGGCTGTGCCAGCAGCTCCTTACTGGCACACCAGTGGCAGCACATCACCTCCCAGTTCATCCCCTGGGAGCATAAGGTTAAGCTGCTGAGAACAGACAAACCATGTCCCTAAGCATGAGAAGCACTCAAAAAATAACTCTACGTTAGTGCAGTGTCATTTACTGCCATCCCCAGGCCCTTGGTGGCATCTCTAATTGGGGGTGTGGTGGCAGAAGGTGCTTGAGGCACAGGTGGAAGTTGCTCAGAGCCCCAACCTGGGACAACTCCAAGCCATGACTTTTGCAAACTGGCAGCTGCCTGCAAACCTGCCCTGAGCAGCTGAATTACAGCACTGAGGCAGTCAAGATTCAGTCTTGTTAAACATCTTTATTGATGATCCAGATGAGGGGATCAAGTGTACCCTCAGTAAGCTCACAGACAACACTAAGTTCGGTGGGAGTGTTGATCTGCTGGATGGTAGGAAGGCTCTGCAGAGGGATCTGTAATGCCAGAGGAGGCTCAGATTGGCTATCAGGAGCAATTTCTTCACAGAGATAGGGCTGTTAAACACTGGAACAGGCTGCCAAGGGAGGTGGTAGAGTCACTATCCCTGGAGGTGTTCAAGGAATGAGTGGGCTGGGTGGCATGGTGGTGATCAGTCAGAAGTTGGACTCGATGATCTTACTGCTCTTTTCCAACCTAAACGATTCTGTGATCTGGTGCTACACAGCAGCTTCCCCAGAGCAGGATGTGTTCCTCCACAGAAACCCTTGCGACAGGTAAAAGGGTTGCAGGCACATCTCACAAACAGGGGGAGGAAATGCTTTCCTGCCATCTCCAGTAGCTGTCCAGCTCACAACACGCAGTGAAGCCAAGCCACCAGCACCCCACTGCTAAAAAGAGCTCACCAATCCCAGGACCTCTGTAATTTCCATGTCTAACTGGCCTTTCTCCTCTCCTCTTGTCACTGCTCAGCAGAGGAGTGGCTTTGCCATGGGATTCCAGTGCTGCAGAAGATGACACGTGCCAAGGAGGGGCAGGAGCTGGCTGTATCCAGCCCATTTGCCAGCTCAGAAGTGCTCTGAGCTGGGACACAGCAGCAATAACAAACTAATTCCAGAGTCTCCCTGTGTAACTCAGTGTGCAGCTCACAGACAATGTGTTCTAGGCCTGCATTTCATGGCAATGAGATCAGCTGTTGGACTGCTGAGCAAACCCCTCTGCAGCGGCTCACAACTCACCCAGGAAGTTTGGGAACAATCATGTGGGAAATGTTCTTTTGTAAATTGACATTTCAAAGAGAGCCTCATTCCAGCATCCTGACTCCTCAGAGGATCATGATGAGTGGCAGTGAGTGCAGAAGTTGTCAGCCCAAAGCATAGAAGAAGTCAGCAAGAAAGAGGCCTAAGTCTCTGCAGGAGTCTGCATTCCTTTTGACTGCTTCCCTCTAAAAATCCTGAGGACTTTCTGTACCAGTAGGGAAAGGGTGAGTAGTGCAACAAAGCTCTTACTAGGAAGAACTCCAGGTTTTCAGAGTGGGAGTAATTAAGGAGTAGGTGGTTGTACACAGTGCTTCACCTTCATGCTTCTCCAACCCATCCCACACCACGTCATCCTTCCAAAGGCTTCCGTTGCTATTTACAGCCTCAGCAGATGCACACAGAGCCACTGGCCAAGTCCAGGTTATGTTTTTCCACTGATCCATCTGTTTGTATTCATCCTTGCTGACTTTCTTCAGACAGGTTGGTGCTTAGACTACAACTGATGTCAGCACAGAGCAGTTCAGCTCATGCACTGCTGCTTCCTGATCAATACCCACAAAAAGTACCCACAACCCTGACAATGGCAGGGAGGGAAAGGCAAAAAAAACCCAAAAAACAGGGATGGCAAAGAATCTACAGTGTTACACAGATGGTTTACTCCAGACATAGACTCTACACCTCTGCTCTGTGCTCGTAGGGGTGAAGATGCTATCTCAGTTTCAGTGGTGCTGTGTGTTTTTCTAACAAGAGTTTCCTTCTATTTCAAAAGCCACAGGAGAGAACTTACAAGCATTACTTTTTACAAACTGCCAATAAAATAGAAGTACCACAGCCAGAAACTGAGTGGGAAGGTTACATGCTCTGCCAGTGAAGACAGACAAGCACACACTGTTTCACTGCAGGAGTCAGCTAACCACCCTGAGGAAGGGTGGAACTTCCCTGGACAGCAGCATTCCCAGCAAGACCTTCCATTTTGGGAGTCTGGAGTGCTGAGTGGAGAAGGGTGCACACATTACCTTAGAGTGTACAGTAACCCAACACTGACTTACACCATGTAAGCAGAGGTTTAAAGATAAAAAAATTAACACACACACACCCCCCAATTAAAAAAAAAAAACATAAAAAACATCAGTGGGATAAATTAGTGGCTTTTCATGAGCAAGTCTGAGGACAGGGCATGAGTCTCTGCACAGCATTGCTGAGACAGACAGAGAATTACCAAATGCCAACCTGAGCTATAATTACTGATAGTGCTCGTAGCTCTTTTCTGACCCAGGGACTGGAACCAACATCTTGGACCAAAGAGTGTCTTACTAAAGCACTTAATGACCTTCTTGGTAGTAAAAGGTATTTAAATCAGAAATCCCTAGCTATCAAGTAAGCAGATGAAGTGAAACTCATTTAAAGCTAAAACACAGCACACAGCTAAAGCTGAGAGGATTGACCACCAAAATTTAATCTCTTTCTTGAAGAGTTTCAAGTTGATCCTTGCAGCAGAATCACTACCAGATTTCTTTTTAGAAGCTGAAATTCTTGGCAATTGTAGCAGTTTGCAGTTGCTTATGTATTTCTGGCTATGCAGGACTGGATGCAACCCCAATCTTGACACGGCACTACTCAGCTTCTGCACATCACACCACACCAGGACGGGGGACGAAACGGCAAAATCAAGGGTTGCCAGCACCCCACTGCCTTTGTTTGAGGTATCTGAGCTAAGGAGGTGAGATCTCAGGCTCTCAGTGAACACCAAACCTTCCCACTGGGTACAGCCAGGCACCTTTGGGACACCAGCAAGTCTTTAACCAAGAGCAGACAGGAAACAGGTACTTACGATCTGCTTCTGCTTAAGCGGTTTCACGGAATAACTGCCATCAACGTGCTAGCAGGGAAAAAAAATGCATTAAACAGCTGAAGTGTAAAAATCAGAATGGACTCATTTCAGAGATGTGTCTGCTAGCTAAGGGGAGGGTGGGGTGGGTATCAGCAGGACAGCCTGGGTGGCAGTCCCTCCCAGCAGAGTTAGTGGAACAGGGTATCAGAGCGCTACTGGTCTGCTCCAGTGCAGAGCCAGGTGGACTTGGCTCAAGTTAAACCCGGCTGAAGTGGGTCAGAGCACACACAAAACTCCCCTGGCACACTGGATGCTTTCAGGTTGCAAGCAGTCCAGCTGGGTGCAGACACTTCTTCAGCCAGTCCAGCAAGACTTGTCAGGGGATATTTGTTACACCCTAAATATCAAGGGACAGAGTCACTTGAGGCCAGTGCCCTGACAGAGCAAGGGGCAGCCATGAGGCTGAGAACAAGGATTGCCCTCTGGATGGAGTAAGAAACAAGTCCCTCGTGCTCCACATCCTCAGAGCTGCAAGCCTTTCATTTGCTCAGTGGCAGCAGGCAGAGCTGGAACAATTCTGTGGATGCCTGGTGCCAAAATTAGTGATGGGAGTAGTGTGCCAGTTCTACTTTCCACATCACCCGCAAGGGCCACTAAACTGAAAGAAACCAACTCCCCTGCCACAGCCTAGAGAGCAGCAAAGGAGACTCAGGGGATGCTCCAGCAGGTCCTGTGAACAGCTGCAGATCTGCATCTGTTTGCTGAAGGAGTCTCAGAAGGAAGGGACAACAACATTGCAGCGCAGACAAAACAGTCCTGTTTTCATGCAAACAAATTTCTGCCTTTGGAGGAGCTGCAAGGTCAGACTACACACAGGATCAAGGTTATCCTTAAGATCATAAAGATACATACAAATAGCAAGTTACTATGTCCTGCTGGTCTGTCTTCCCTCTGAACAAGCTCTAGAGATCAGCAGTGCTCATTTATCAAGGACCTCCCCTGAATTTATGGACCTACACTTCAAAAGCTGCAATTACTCTAAGGATGTGGAATACATTTTAACCAAACAGGGAGGATGAAGAACTCAACATGTACTTTGCCTTGTGACTTTTTATTAAAAGGGAGATTTTAATCTTGTTTTAAGCATTCAGTGGAAGATGAAAGCTAAGAAGTGGCTGAACTATAACTGAAGGATTCCAGTGTGTTGTTCTCTCACATCAGCCAGAGGAAACTACAATAACATCCCTGCCCTGGTCCTAGGGGTGCTGCAGCTGACCACTTCTCATTTCTGACAGATGTCCAGTTGCCAGGAGTAAAGCTACCTACAAAGCCAGTGCTCAGAGCAGCCTTTCTAAAAGGGAAAAACTCATTTTCTTCACAGACCAAGTCCAACAAAAAAGCAACCTACAACACTTAAAGCATTTTCCAGCCATATGGCTGCCTTAGGACTGACTGTGTTTCCCATGCCCTCTGACTCACCTTGTCACCATCCACATTATCTACCTCAGAGGAACAGAATTAGGACCTGGCAGGAACTAGGCAGATTGAGATACAGAAGTCAGCCACCTGCCAGCTGGGAAGTGGGGAATTTCCAACAGCACAGCACTGATGCTGCTCTCCTCTACATTTCCAGCTCCGTTCCAGCACCTCTTGTCTCACGTCAGCATGTCACTACAAGCATCACCTGCCCAGGAAACGTGTCTGCAGTATTACCATAACCAGGCACGACAGGGTTATGCTATGGACAGGCCCAGTTATGGATATTGCAACTGTTTTCAGGGTCCAGTTACCACGGGAAGAGAGTTTGTTATCAAGGCTTGTGCATACAGCTTGGCCTTACCGTGTAGGCAGGGGTCAGTTACATCAAACACACCACTCAAAAGCAGTGGAGCTCAGTCTTTACACAGGATGCATCCCAGTCCTTCCAAGAGGGCTTGGTCCTGTGCATAAACTTAGGCCTAACAATGGTGCAACAGAGTCTGGACACAGCAGATCCAGTTCTGCAAAAATCATGAGGCCCTGGAAAACTGAATGGCAGCAGCCAAGGCCAACACCTTCCACCCTCCAGGGGAACACACCCTCTCCACACACAGGAAACACCCCTGAGTGACCAGCTCAGGTACAAATGATAATTACAGGCTGCACAGGAGCTCCTGGAAATGATTCTTTGTACTACAGCAGCACCCAGGAAGCCCAGTCACGGGCCAGGACTCTGCTGTGCCAAGTGTTATACAAATATAAACTAATGACCTGTGGAAATGTTTACATACACAAGAACAGGGACAGAGGGATAAAAAAAACACTGCATTTACCTTTTCAAATGCAGCCAGAAGAACATGGGCATGACCAGTGACCTCAACAACTACTGCAAAAAGAGAAAGGACAGACTTGGTTAAACCTTTGAAACAGCACAAGCATTAAAGCACCCTGAGTTGAATTTTAGTCCATTGACAATTTCTCAGCTGCCATCTGTTCTATTTTCACCTTCTCCTGCATTTAGAACTTTTCTTATCTTGTCATCAGGTTGGTTCAGAACAGGGCAAGAACAAAACTTTGCTGGACTCTGTGGTGGGCCCCACAGAACCATGCTTTCATTATCCTGAGTGCTCCAAACTATTCCACTTTGTTTGCAAGGTTGGAAAGGGGCAATAAAACAAAGCACTCCCTGCAATTCCCCTGTCCCCTCAAATTCCTGGGTTTAATTACCTGAATTTATTACAGATCTATCTGGTTTAACAGCAATTGGCAGCATTTCCAGCCCTGTTATTTATCACTTTATTTCAGTCCAGTCAGCCATGCTTATGAAACATTTATTTCTCATACTGACTTCAGACACTGAAGCATCTCTGTCCAGTTCTTTCCCCAAAGACAAGCATTTTCCCCTCTTCCAAGCTCAAGGGTTCCCTCTTAATCCCACAGCAATGGGAAGGGGCTGTCAGAGGTTTCAGTACTGCATTCCTGGCTGCCTCAGCAAACAGAGAGAAGAGGAAGCGAGGTACAATCCCAGTCTCTCTCACTCAGGACTCTGAGATTCTGTTCAGCTCCAGCTGGTTGGATCCTTTTCCTAAACGCTGTTCAGACTCATCATATGGAAATGGGAGACAGAATTTGTGAAGGAGTCACAGAGGGAAGGGAAGGCATGGAAGCACCTCAGCCTGCTTGGGAGTGATGAAGGCTGTGCTCAGCACAGGCAGGAGAGCTGGTGGGCAGCTCTGCCCAGAAGGTGCAGCTCAAGGAAGCAACTCCTGCACTGTCTAAAAGGGAAAGGAACTCCGTGCTTCCTTTGGGCTCCCAGAACAGCAGAGACAACAGAGGAACCATTCCCTGGACTGTGGCACACAGACCATGTTTGGAAACAGCCGTATGTGAGGGAGGGGAGATTTGCCTGCAGATCTGCTGGGTAACTGAGGCTGTTATGGCAATTTGGGCAGAATCAGGAACACAATGAAATGCAGAAAAAGGGGTTAAAACTAGGAATTCATCTGCTCTCTCCTCCCACTGCCAGCCAAGAGCAAGGCTGCTCTGTCTCTTTTAGTAAATGAAATTCAGGTCCTTTCCCTTCGTCTGAATGGCCAAGGAAGAGGTGACAGAATTCCTACCCTGTGTGTGTTCCAGGAGTGTGTGTGGCCAGAGTGGTGTGACCTGCTTTGTGCAGCACTTTTCCTTCCTGTTCTGAGCCTCTCCCTGGGAACAATCCCACTGGCAGCAACGGGACAGGGCTAACACTGCAAGCCATGGCAGAGCTCAGTCCAAATCAGCATCTCCCTGACTGCTATTTTAATTTACCATTCAACCTTATTTAATACAAGGGGTTCCAGGCCAACTGTAATTTTCCAGGTGCTCCAAACACACCAGGCCAGCTCCTTCCAGTCCCATCAGTTAAAAAAGGAATCAAAATACACAACAATTTCCTCAAATCTCACTCAAGTGTCACACATTTTTGTGCTCATATTCTTTCCAGGAGGGAATTCAAAAGCAGTTGGTTTTCTAGGTTATTAAAATAGATGGGAGTTCACTATTGGCTAAGATTGGGCATGGTATGTGCATAAATGTATGCTTCCCATACTGCCTCCTGTTCTATTTTTGATCCTTCTAGACATGCCCAGCATTAGAGAGAATAAATACCTTGCCAAAAGTTCCATCAACAGAGGAAGGTGCTTTATTTTTATGGTCAAGAAATACACATATATGTCTATATTACTAACAGTGCCTGAAATCACTAAAAACAGATGCTCTTTAGAAGTAATTTCCTTTATGTTGCACTGTGTTTTGTTAGTCACACTTTAAATTGGCTTATTTAGTTCTATTTTTGTCTGCTTGGAAGACTGTAAAATAACGTAATGAGTTTCTGGGCTTTTTCACATCTACGGCGTAAGAAACTGAGCAAGTGACTGACCTGAACAATGTGATCAGTGGATTTTTTCTTTTCTAATTATCTTAAATTTTGTACAGAATGTGACAGAAGTGAAATGCTGATCCTGCTGACCATAAAACCCTCCAATTTCAAAGAAAATGTGACTTTCTTGTGCCCTTTTCATTGCTGACACTCCAAATGAGCCCAAAAGCACACACCCCCTAAGGGAAATACCATGTAAGGTGAGTAATAAGCTAAAAGTAATAATCTAAATATTCACTGGACCACCCTCTCCAAAACAGCAGTGTGCTTTAAAAATAATCACCAATTAATCATAATTACTAATTATGATTAGTTATTAATTATTTTTAAATAATCAACAATTATTTCTCCTCAAAGGTTATGCTCTTTCACAGTAACCATTCAGCATCCTCAGGAAAAGCACAATTTCAAACTGCTGAATGAAGCTGCATTTGCTTGAAGAGGGGCCTGAGTATTTCAAAGCCATTTCCTTTTCTCTGCTGGTTTCCAGGCTTTTAGGAAGCCAACTTACCCCTTCAAGAGGGAGAAAACACCAACTCCCCCCTCCTTGACCTATAAACTCCAAAAGAAAAACCCAACAAGCAAGGAAGTTGTTTGCTCTAATTTGTGTGCCTGGCAGTGATGGCAGAGCCAGGAGCTCTCCTAGACACTATTCCAACACTAAATATCTGGCCCTTTTTCCTGTAAAAAATTGAGGCTATTTTAAAAAGTATGTTTTTTATGTGGTTAGCTTGGCCCTTTTAATAAAGGGAAGTTACACTGAACTTCCAGAATATTTTTATTCTGGAAAGGGTCCCCAAGGAGGCCAGTCCTGAAGGGGTCACATAAGCTTAGAGAGAGCCAGGAGAAGACCACGGGAGCAGAGCATCAATTCTTACCATCCCCTTCATCCACCACTGCTCGGATGACCACAGGGAACACGCCACGGTCCAAGTCAAAGTTCAGCTGAGGAAAAGAAATGAGCTGAGGTTACACAATTCACACCAGACTTGCCTGAAGACAACACTGGAGATCATGTTAGATCAATGATGGGCCCTTCTGACAGGCCCCCAGTCCCTGGTCTCCAAAGGACACAAAAGAACAGGAGGATTTAAAATTCCAGGCACCAACTTTAAAAGGGAATCAACTACAACACACACACATTGATGTGGCACTAAACACCAGCTGTGGATAGCAAGGCAACGGATTTCAGTTTGAATTTCAAATAGTATTTAATTCTCACTAATTCATGTATCCTAAAAGTCTTCTGAAAGATTTGTAGGACAAGTTTCTCGAAATATATCCAGTGCCACAATTTTGCTTATGTACAACAGGATATATTGGCTTTAGCAGCACATTGTGCTCCCAACACCACCAAGAGACCCTGGCTCTGGTAGGAAGTTCCTGAAGACATAAGAGGAGAATCTGCAAAACTTCAAACTCACACAACACTTTAAGGAAACACCAGACTGATTCCCATCTCTTGGCATGTTATGAAATGCAGGTCCTTGACCTTCTAATTGGTGAGAGTGAAAATTTGAGTGCAAGGGAAACAGTCTCAATTTCTCCCTTTGCCCTACACTTCATTAAAGCACATCAAAAGCTCTGTGTCATCTTGGAAATACAAGGAAAAGGCAACCTTATTAAACACCATCCTATGCCAGGAATGGAAGTGGCTCAAGGACTGGATTTCTGCTGGTTTTGTTAATTACTGACTTGGACATTTTTGTCTCATCTCTTGCCAAGACTGAAAAAAAAAAATGTCATTTCACCACGATGCTCCAGGTAGTCTGTTTTCAGTTTCTCCATGAAAACTGAGACCAAATTCCAAGTGCTGCAGCACAGTTCAGACAGTGCTTTGGGGCTTCCATTACTTTGCAGCAGCCCCAACATCATTTGCAGCCTGATTTGCTCCGGTCCCTCAAAAGAGAAACCATTTGAAGGTAAAGTCACATCACAGAATCGAGGTTGCTTTACCATGTAAACTCTGGTGTTCTCAAAAAAAAGGCCTCTTTAAGGCACCATTTCACATTCATTTTTAGGGCTCTGAACACAACTGATTTAACACGAGCCACACTCTATAATTTCCAAGCAAATCAGTAAATAAGGAAGATAAAATAAACTTTTATAAAGCTTTTCACAGAACAACCCAACATAACATCAGTTTCCCTTCTTCCCCAGCCAAGACCTATGTCATATCTGAGTATTACACTAAGCAAAAATATGAAATAAATCTGGGGGTTTTGAACAAGACCAATAACAAAGCTGGAAAGAAATCTGACATGTCAGTTGTAAACAGCTGAGACACTGCCAGCTGTCTCAGATAAAAGTGCTGCGTTTTGGTGGCCAGTTAGGAAGATTTAGGACAAGGACCAATATGTAACATAGAGCTGACATGGGAGGGGAAACTCTTTGGAATCACTGTGCTTGTTCCACATTTTTTCAGCTCCCAGTAACACCAATGAAAAAAGAGGAAACAGAGGATGCAGCAGAACAAGCAAAGAGAGCTGGAAACTCACTTTTCCTTTAAGCTGTCAGAGGGATATGACTTAAGTACTTGAGTTAAAACCTTGCTGACAGGAACAAAAGTGAAAATTAAGCTTCTCAATTCTTTAAGAAGAAAGGGATCTGAGCTCTCTCAGACAACAGAAGGGATTGAAAAGCAGCTCTTCCAGGCTTTTGTAGGCTGAACTTGTGAAATCATCTATTGGCAGAGAAGCCAAGACATCAGGAGACCAGACTCTGCAGGCTCTTGGTAACCACCATGGCATTTGTTAAGGCACGGGACTGATTATAGCTGTAACTGTAACTTCAGGACAATAGCTATTCAACCTTTCAAATACATTAAAGATTACTTTTTCTCCCCCCCCCCTTTTTTTTTTTTAATAGGTAGAGTTATCTACCAGGGTTCACATACACAATACACTTGCACAGGCTTGGGTCAGGAAATGAACACCATTATCAGTGTGCATTTCCTGGGAGAGGAGTCCACAGGAACAAATATATTAGCAGCAGCTACAGAACAACTACCCTGCCTTTGAAATCTCTTCTCACAGAGCAGGGGAAAAACCAAGGCTCTCCTTCCCAGGGCCACGTGCAGGGGAAGCCTTTGGGTCAAAGCTTTAAAGCTCAGAAACCAGAGGGCTACTGCTCATGTTGGAATTTTGGAGATACCAAAGATACCAAAATTAAGAGAACTCCACAAATCTTGGTATGCAGAAAAGCCACAAAGCTCAATTAAAACCAAGCACTGGTCCGTTTGCAGTTATGGGGTAAATTAAGAAGAGGAAAACATTCCCTTATTCAGCATTGATGCACCAGTGTACATCTGCTCCAGAAGGAGAATATCCCCTCACAACACTGTACTGCTACAGATAATAGGGCAGGATGTGGCCCTTTACCAGGACAGGACTCTTTGAAAACAGGGGTCCTCAAACTATTCTGACTACTCATCCCATCAGTAATGTGTTTTGAGCACATATTCCCAATATATGAGTGGTTTTTTCATCATCTATGGGTTATATAGATGTATTTCTGAAGTCCTTCCCACACCCCAATGAATTGTATTGCATGCACCTCACTTTAGAGACCACTGTACTAGAGAACCACCCAAAAAACCCCAAAATCTTCAAACTAAAACCCACGAAAACAGACATCCCAACAGACATTTGTTCCCACAAGCTCTTTGGCTGGCAGGGAGAGGAAGGCTGAGGAAAGCAGGTTTTCTATGACAAGCTCCAGTGTCAGTCTCTGCAGCCTCCCTCCTAACTCAGCTGATCCGTGATATCAAAAGTCACTTCTCTGGATTTTCTCCCAGTTGGCCTGATCTCCCTGCCAAGTTCCCATACTGCTCTTCCCAGGGCAGTACCCACAAAACACGCTGTAGGAGCTGGGAGCTGTCTTCCAGCCATAACTTCATGGCACTAAACAGAGGCCAGTGCTTCTGGGACAACAGGGTGTGGAAAGAAGGGGACACTGAAGAAGACACTTACCTCATCATCCTTCCACTCTGAGAAATCAATCTTGAAGGAAGGCAGGGAGAATTGCTGGCTTACCCCTCTCTTGTAATGAACTGTCTCGGACTGCAGAGAGGGATTCTTTGTGCTGTATCTGAAGGAAGGGGGAGAAAGAAAACTCGCTGTAACAAACGACTGCTCCCTGCTCGGCTCTCACTCCCGCCCGTCGGCCTTTCAGGAACCACAAGTGGCAGCTCTAAGGGCAGAGCTGGCAGGGGCTGGCAGCCATTCAGTGGGGACACAAAGAGGGAAGGGAAAGGTCAAAGCAAGAAGGTGAGCACAGGAAAGAGAAAGCAGCGCAGACAGGCATGGTCTGATCATGTCCATACTGACCTGCCTGGGTGCTGGAGTATAGGGGGGTGCAGCAGCTTGGCAAAGGCCTGCTCCCTAAATCCATGGCCTAGGCAATGCTGGTTTTAAGTCCAGCACAGCCCTGATTTCTGCAGGAAACCCAGGAAAAATGAGCTATGACCTAACAGTGGGAACACACAACCCAGCACGGTGCTGAAAGCTCTCCCATGCCTCGTAGGACAGCTCTGCAGTGGGAAATGCTGCTTGGCATCCACCATCCTGCTAAGACATTCCAATCCACTCCTCAATCCCTCCTGTGCTTCCCCAGAGGTGTTGCAGGGCTACCAACACCACCTGAGAGACACCAACTCTCCTCCACGCCAGCCATCCAGAGAAGAGTCACAATTCTTCCACTGTCTCAAGGCTTGTCCCTGAAACACCAGCAGTGCCAGGCTGGGATAAACATCTGGAATGGGACCACAGCTGCCATCCACCATCTTCTGTAACCTGAGCCCACCCGGTGCTGTCTTCCCCAGGAGACATTTCCCTGCCCTCTCCTCCTTTCTGAAGGGTGATGTCTTGAGCCAGATGTGCACAGCCTCTCCCAGTTCTGGCACAGGAGAGGAGGCAGTGAACCCCAAAGCAGGGTGGGAACATCTGAAGCTGCCTTTACCACTAAAGCCTTTCCTGTCAAATTACCAACTGTGTTCAGAGCACACTGACAAACTTGGAGAGAAAGGGAGAGATCCCCTGCCCAAGAGACACTGCAGGAACATCCTCCCTCAGTACAGTGACAAGATAGGCTCCAGCTCTACAAGAAAAACCTCTGCCTTTCTCTGGAAAGCTACAACAGTTCCTGCACCCGCTGAGGATGCAGAAGGCCAAGTGTCACAAGATCCACATTAAATGCTGGAAGGTCGTGACAGAGGGCAGGTTCACCATGTGCACTCTGCTCTTCCTGCCAGGGCAGGTGCATTAAGTTATTTATGACAATACCCTCAGAGCCCATTCTGCACTTGTGCTGAAATTGTGCTGCTTTACTAGAAGGTCTCACTCCATCCTTTGCATTTCAAGCATGGTGTGGGAGAGATCAGAATGACAGGTCTTTTATATGTGAATTACAGAGCGAGCAATTGAGTGAAGCTTTATTTACTGAGTTGTCAAGCACAATGAATAGAGCAAGCCTGTATCTAGCTCTTTTTGTGGCAGTCTCAAAGGTTCCCAGCTCTGCAGAGAGGCACAACTCTCCCTCCACAGCTGGGAAAGCAGGGGATGGAAGAGTGACTTATCTAAGGTGACAGCAAGTCAGAAACTTACTGGAAATAAAGTGCAGAGGAGAGAGTGGAGCTGGGAAAGGGTGTAAACATGCTGCTGCTGAATGCCAGGAATGCTGGAGGACCTGCATTAACAGCACCAGAAACCCAAAGTAGGCTACAACAGGAAAACAAATAACACTGTTCTGAGGAGGACACAGCAGAATAATACTCACATGACTTGCTGCTCTCACCATCCCTAGGAAAAGAAATAAACCAGGCACATAGATTTTCTGAGCTGAAGAGTAGGACAAAATTATTAAGAAGGCTTCCCCAATTGAGCTTTATGCCTCGGACTGTGTGACTGCCTGGCCCTCATTGCCAAAACACATCAGACTTGGATCTGAACATCCAGGTAACTCTGGACACCTCCAGTCAGCAGCCAGTGGGCTGGTGAACTCCCTGGAAGTCTGATGACCCCTGACTGACTCACAGAAATGGATCACCTTTCCAAGGTGATGCACAGGTTCTCTGCACAAGACAACACTCCCTGTGCTACACAAGAGGAAAACATGACAAGCTGTTTCAAAGCAGATATCCTGCATATCAGGGTCTACGGGGCCTCTACCCATCGCCTGCCCCTTTGGTTGGCATCTGCTGTATTCAGTCATCTATTTCCTGCCTGTGCTGCTGGGAGCTTACAGCAAACAATAGCAGAGAAGCTCTGTAGAGCTGTGCAGATGTGTTACAGCAAAAGAGAGCATATATCAAAGAATAAAAGACAGCAGACAAGAAACACGCTGCCTCCCTCTGCATGAAGACTGAAAGTTGAATGTTCAGGCTGCTGCTGCTCCGACTGCACTGGGCCAGGCCTCCATCCAGAGGAGGACAAAACCATCTTGTGACCACTGGCAGCTCAGGACAGTGGAGAAGTGAGGAGGCTCTGTCCTATAAGGTCAGGACCAAACAGAAATCCTTGGTCATGTTATTTTAAACCTGTTTGCTCAGGAACCCCTGACAGCACGAGAATCACAAGCAGCCTGAGGTACCCCACTGGTGGCTGCAGCAGCAGAAGCCCCTACCTCTGTCATCATGGTTCATGCAGCCCATCTCCTTCCATGAGCTCTATCACACACCTTTACTCACAAAAACCAAATTTTGTACTCTGAACTGACTCCTTTTTCCCTTGTGTCAAACCCTTCCACCTCAAAGCCAGCTGTGTATCAGAGAACCAGCATTCTGAGAGGTCCTGTGAATATATCCCAGTGATTTTTGAGAGAACAGGAACAAACTAAGATTATTCCCTGGTCTCACTGTTCCTCTATCAGCTGAGAAGCACTCACTGCTTGCACAGAGAAACTCAGTCTGTGGCACCTGCAGACCCTAAGTAGCTCCCAAGACAAAAGAGCCATGCTAGAGTTTGGCTAAGAAGAGTTAAACTTTTGTTGCTACATGCTCTCTGGGGTGTTTCCCCCTCTCCTTCATCCCTGGTCTGTGCCTGGGGAAGTTCTCAGCAGGGCAGCAGTCCCAGCTCCTGCAGATTTCTTCACTGCTGTGCTCATACCCAGCTGTGCCTGGTACTGGGGCTGTCTTGGGCAGTCAAAGGACAGTTCCTGCTCCCACAAGCACAGTGGGACCCCTGACTGAGAAGTGCCACACAAGGATCCTTGCCAGGCTGCCTGACTTACACAGACCCCATTCCTCTGGAAAAGCAAGATGCATGGAGCAATGCTGCCCCTAGGTAACACTTTTGACTAGAAATGGCTGAGAGAATCTGTGCTTTGAAGAGCCCGTGGACAAAACAAGAGTCCTCTTTCTTTAGTAGCAGCCACATGTTTCATAGCAATCTGCAGGGAATTGAGAACAAGGAGAGCTTCAGATGGTACTCAGGAAACAATTCTGCCACTGCCACAGGCTGTGATTGCCTGGCAGGCTCCATGTCCTGGTACAGGTGATGAGGAAGAAGCCAGTCAAGTTCTGCTGGTGTTCAAAGGAGACAGGAGATGATGTGGAACAAGTATCCTCTCCTCTCTCTCCCACTTGCCCACTCCCCTTTCATTTTGAGGCAGGATCCCATAGGTCAGCCTTTGGGGAAGAGGGAAGTTGAGCAAAAGTGACTTTTACTGATAAAAGAAACACTACCAAACCACAGGAAGGCCACAGCCCTGGGTGTCAGTCAGAATTAGAAAAGATCCACCCCAGAAAGGCTCCCACAAGGAGTCTGGAGGTTAACCACATGCTAAGACATTGCACTGCAGTCTGAGTCTTCTTCCCTCCTGCATCCTTCAGGACTGAGTTTCCACTCCAAGCCAGTCAAAGACAACCCTGTCTCCATGCAGCTGAAACCCCAGTGCCCACATCCCCTTCCAGAGCTCTGCCTCCAGCTGCTGGCAGCACCACACCCCTGGCTCCAGCCAGGCTTCAAAGCTCACACAACAGCTACACAGAGAGGCACAAAGGCCACAACTCTTAAGACATACAGAGGGTTTGTCTGCAGGCTGAAATCTATAGAATTTGGCCCTCCAGCCTGTGAACTCTGCACACTCCAGTGCTCCCTTGGGGACTGGTGTGTGCCTGGATCAAAGCTGTAAAGGCTGGTTTCTAGCAAAACCCAGCGCTTGCCTCTGACTTCTTCACACAGAAGAAATCTCTGCACAAAGAATTCCTATTAATCACCACCACGGCCAAAAGCAGCAAGAGCACCTTTCAAAGGCCCTGAACAGACAGAGGCCATTAAATAACCAAAGGAATATCTGAGTGCCTCTGTCTGCTATGCAAGCTTGAATGAAAACAGCCGTGTGCTGAGCTACCCATTGCATTTCATTTTGTGACCCAGCTCCTCAAACTTCCACACGCAGACAGAGCAGGGAATCATTGCAGTGTCACGTCCCCCATCAGCTCATGAAGACCATGGGAGGAGGTTTGGGATGAGTGTAGCAGGCATTGCAAAACAAACAAGGAAATGGGGTTTATTTTTTAAATATATCCATTTGCACATCAGCAAAACAAACAGCACAGCCCTGAAAGGGCAAGGATTGCAGAGCTGGACTGACCTATTTTCATTCTGTTTTCTCTTTATATTGAGAAAATAGAACTTGGCAACAGCACTGAGATACGGGAAAGAATCTTTTCTGTCCAAAAAGGAAGATCTTTTTCATAAGAATAGGCTGCAAGACTCGAACCTCTTACGTCATATTTATCATGAGTTCCTGATCTGCCTGGCTTGCTCATGCCTTCAGAACTGGCTCTTTTAAGTGCTTCCAGCTAGAGGCTTGGTTTCACTTCTTCCCCTGAGGAAACAACCGCTGCTGTCATGTTTGGACTGCGCAATCCTTCCTGCTAGTCAGCAGGACACCTACAGCTGGAAAAGTCCCAGGGGCCCTCCCAGGGGCAGGCTAATAGTGTGCACATCCAGGATTTTGCCAGGCAAGGCAGGGATGCATTCACAGAGCACTCATAAAAAGAGAATACAAGTATCTCTGCAGCCTGCTCCAAAAACTTGTCTCACAAACCAAGGGTATCTAAGGTACAAACACATGAACCAGTTACTGCAGGAGAAGGCTGGCTACAAATGGGAGTTCTATAACTATTCTCTATGAGCTGCTGCCAGCCCCTGCAATGGAAATGCAATGCGGAGTCTCCTCTCCTTTATCTGGAGGGAAATTACATTATGGGCAATCACTAGTGAGTAGGTGAGGTACAGCTCACACTCTATGCTCTTCCTGATTTCCAAAACTAAACAAAAAGGACACAGCCAGAAAAATAAATAAAACTGAAGATAGTGGAGGTCTTGAGCTGTTCAGAGGCAGGTCAGTGTTAATTCCTTGCCACTGAAGAAACTTGGGCAAAGGTAGACCTCTGCTACCCTTGGGGTGATGCATCAGCTCATCCTCTGAGAACTGACGTGTTTAATCTTTAGAGTGAATTCTCACCACAAAGGAACCAAGCAAAAGACATTTCAAAGGTGAGAGGAGCAGTCCCCTCCAGATTTAAATTCCTCTTTCATCCAAAAGGCTTCTACAGATATCTGCACTAGCACCAGAAAGTGCAGGGTACCTTCCCCTGGGCATGGGGATTCAGAGGTGAACACACCTTTATAATCACCAACACAATCACCTTCACCAGACTTTGCTGGTAATCTGTGGTCCCACAAAAGTGATGACACAGCTCCCTGTGAGTTCAACAGTTCAGGACAAGAGGCAGGCAGCTGTTGGGAGTTACGTGTTCCCAGGATCTTGGCTAGGAACAGTGCAGCTGAGCATATCTCCCAGTACAATTACCTGGGAAAGTCTGCTGAACATACTTTGAGACAGGCTAGGACAGGACTGATAAAGCCACCAGCTTTCAAAAGGAGCCCAAATAACTCCAGGAGGAAGCTCCCTGGCTTGCAGAAGGGCTTCCCTTTGGTCATGGCAAGCAGCTAATCCCAAAGGCAGGCCCAAGACACAGCACTGTGGCTCTCAAGTGACCAGAGGCTCCACAACAAGCAAAGCCACTGCTCAGGGAGAGCCACCTTCCCTTCCCTCCCCTCCCTCCTCTCACCCCAAACTGTATGGCCATAACCTTTTCCTAGCAGGAGTTTTGCAGGAGTGCTGATACTATCGGGATCCGTGGCTGTTCCAGCAGAGAAGCAGGAATAACTTGTTTAGCACTTCTAAGGAGCCATGCTGCAGGCCAAGAGCTGGGAGAAAATTCCTGCTTTTCACAGGGGGCCAGAAAGTTTCTCCCANTTAGGACAAGCTGAGAGAGTTGGTGTTGTTCAACCTGGAGAAGAGAAGGCTCCAGGGAGAACTTAGAGCCCTTCCAGTGCCTAAAGGGGCTCCAGGAGAGCTGGAGAGGGACTTTGGACAGGAACCTGGAGTAACAGGACAAGGGGGAATGGCTTCCCACTGCCAGAGGGCAGAGTTAGATTAGACATTAGGAAGAAATTGTTCCCTGTGAGGGTAGGGAGGCCCTGGCACAGGTTGCCCAGAGAAGCTGTGGTTCCCCCTCCCTGGAAGTGCCCAAGGCCAACTTAGACAGGGCTTGGAACACCCTGGGATAGTGGAAGGTGTCCCTGCCCATGGCAGGGGGGGGAAATGAGATGGTCTTTAAGGTCCCTTTTAACCCAAACCAGTCTGTGATTCTATGAAAAACAAAAAGCTTGCGGGGACATTACCATCAAAACATACACTTAGAACTTTACACCTGGACACTTGGCTCAGTATCACTTTAATTGGTGGAGGAGGTGGTAAATTAACTAGTTCTGGAAAGAATGTGCAAACCTCAACCATTGATTGTGAATAAGCCAGGCTGGAGAGGGCACAAAGTGTCCTCTACGTGCACAGAAGGAGGAAGGCAAAACCTCTAGGCCAGAAGAGTAAAAAAGCACAAGACAGAATGTACCCTTGGGGACTGCCAATTAAAAACTCATTTTGGGTCCACATCAGTGCAAAATTAAATAGACTCATGTTGGCAGCATTGTCGTCAGCACTGACACAGCAGCACTGAGCACATGAGTGAGAGCTCATGAGGCAGAAAAAGAACTGATAGTACCAGGAATTAGATGGATACAAACCTAGACACTGTCAAGGTGCATGGAGACTACATTCCAAATAGTCCAGAGTTGCAGCTCTGCTTGGGGAAATGGGACGTGCAACCACAGAAAGCAGAATGACAGAACTATACCTACTAAACCACACCAACTGCTCCATTCACAGCCTGGCCTCTCCCAGGGAAAAAGCCACTTCCCATTAAGCTTATGCTCCTTCTCTTCTTTCCTAAAGAAGTACTTCACCCTTAAGCTGAAAAACTGAAGAGCTTTCAGAGCAGTTTACCAATGGTCACTTATTTGGAAGTTCAACCAGCTTTGAAACCACAGGTTTTGCTCATTTAGAAAACCAAACCAAAACAAAAAAAACTCGTCTGTTTTCACATAAAAACAAACTGAGGGTTTTTGGTTATGACTCAAAGTGCTCACGTTACACCACATTCTCAGAGCCACCTTGGCTGGGAGCTGCAGCTGGACCCCTGCCTGTGCTCCCTGAGACACAATCCGGAGCGACTCCTGCCAGGATCATTGGGAAATGCTCTGCCTGGACATCTGCCCAGTGCTCAGACCCAAACAAAGCACTGAATGCTGGGCCCTGTACCTCAGCCATCTGCTGGAAAGGGGACAGCTGCAGGTCTGAGTGCAAGCCAGTGCTTTAATCCAGCTCTGCTGGTTCAGATCTCAGCATGGAGCAGTGAAAGGTAACATCTCCATGAGTGTCCTTCCCCCACGCATGGGATACAAGCCATCTAAACAAAAGTATAACACTAGGACCAAACTTTATCTTAGCAGCAGGAGAAACCTGAGGAAGTTTCACTCAAGACCCATCAGTCTTCCTGGCCAGTGACTCGCACCAGAATCAGCTCCTTTCTGGCTTCTCCTTGCACAGGAATGCAGGAAGGAATCTGTCTGCACAGTTTATTGACCTGACTAATATCTTCCGCTCATGATAATGATTTCATGGCTTTGTTTACCACTCCAGTCTGTCCTGCAGAAACAGATACATCACTGGTCCTGTTTGAAAACATAGATTGTTTGGATAAGGAACATATAAACCACTTGAAAGCTCACAAGGGAACACAGAAACCTCTGGACATATCTATCAACAAGGATCTGGATATGAGCCATTATCCAAAACCTTACCAATACAGTTTGGCTCCTGCTGACAGATCACTGGGTTGAGTAAAATGAAAGGTTCAGGTAATGGCAGTACCTCACAAGTCGGAGAGAGTCTTTGCGGATGTTCACCAAACTCCTCAGTGTCTTCACTGGCTCATGTGGAGCTGGAGTTATATAGGGAAACTGGAACAAAAAGGCAAATAATTCTCCTGTTATTACTCTATAAAAGGTAGCAGCATGTTACCTAACATACAATTTACCCAAATCAAGAAGCACATAGCTTTCAGGGTACTCAGAACAGCAGCGACAAGGAACAGCAATAGCAAATTTTATTTACAGATAAATCAAGCATGTTTCAGGGTGAAAATCCTGCCCTGGCCCAGCAACAGCTCATACTAGAAATATACACTTTAAGAAAGGACATTTTTCACAAGGTCTTTCTCTCCACCCTGAATTCTCAGTCAGGAAAGCCTTGCTTTACCAAGCTTTTATTTCCACTACAGAAACCACCTCCAGCTTGAGCAGAAGAAATGCAGCTCTCTCATGTGTATTACAGCATGCAAGCAGTGAGCTGACTGCTAATCAGCATGCTAAAACCCTGGATTACTGGGGGAAACTCTTTTTATTCTGAAACAATGGGGCAAATGTTCTTGGAAAGAAAAGAGACAGGGATAGGGGGCCTCATTCTATTCTGCAGTCAAGAAACCTTCTCTCACAGATTGTTCTTTAAATAGGGACAATAATGCTTCAGACTGTCATTCTCCTTAGTGGGCACAGGATCTCCAGTGAGAAATGCAAAGGAAAATGCTTATTGTGGTGATCACAACCTGTACAGCTGCAGACCTGCCTGCTGGGCACCAGGGACCACCAACACACGTTTCCTTAGAAATGAAGCAAGGCCTCAGTTACTCCAAAGCAAGAACTGGGCCCACGTCCAGAAAACAGTGTTGCTACTCTGTGTTTGAGTGGCTTTTTTTTTTCCTTAAGGATTAATCAGACTGCCAAAGGGCTTTAATTTTACATAGGCAAACAATATTCCACAACAGCCTCCTTCTCTTAAACCTACTTGGCAAATGTCCCACGGTGTTAATGGCATCTCACCCACTCCCCTCCAGAGAAATTATGAAATCCAGTGCTGGGATGTCCACAAGGAAACCCAGGCTGAGGCATGTAGGTAATTTAACTCTGCCAGGTTAGCCCCTACAGGGAGGGCCCTGTGTGCAGACATAGCACAGAGGATGTGGGGAGCACCCCCAGGCCTGCCCAGCACTGATACAAACACAGATTTCCAGCTCAAGTCCCTCCTTCCTAATTCTGTTGCCCAATGGCACTTTCTGCTTCAAAAAGAACTTTCCAGATTCCTTCTTGTCCTACCCTGCAAAGTCCTGTGAACTGAGTGTGGTTCTAAAACGACCAATGGCACAACCTAAGGAGAAACTCAGAAAGCAGAATATGCTTGTCACTGTTCCAATTCAAACTTGCCTCAGTTTCCTCCACCTGTAAAACCAGTGTGATCCCAAACTGCCACTGAGCATCACAAACATGAATTAATTAATTAATGGTCACAGCTTTTCTGATGAGGAGAATCATGACTTCAACTTTTCATTTTCATGCAGAAACAACTAGGAAAACAGTGGACAAAGCAAGCAGCTCTTCCCTTTCCTCTCCAGCACTCAGAAAACATCTCCAAATGGCTCCTACTCTGTTACCTTTTGGTTCTTTTTAAGCAGTTCTGAGATGCAAGAGAAATCCAAAACATAACACTTGCATAAAATTCCCATCTTTCCCTCACAACAGCATTATTCCCTTTACAAGAACAAGCCAATCACTTGAGCAAGTAGCTTTTCACAGTCTCATAGACACCTGTGGGCCCAAAAATACCTTTATGTTCCAGTTAGGAAAACTAAAAGAGAGAAGGAGGGACTTTCTGAGCAGCCCACCTAGGTATAAAACCCACAAAATATCAAGGTCTGTCTTAACACTGCTCTACACCCAGTCAGGCCACTCATTTACACAGAATACAGCATGTGTTGAACACTGGCTGGAAGCCATCCAACATGCCCAGCAGCCTCGGGAAGTTCAGGCTCTGCTTCCCAGCCTTCTCTGCTGCATGATTTACACTTGCTCAGGCAGGCAGGCAGAATTAATCCCAAATTCTCTGCTCCTGAGTCCCTGTTATTCTTCCCCCCACCACTAATTCCTTCTGTCCTGAGTGAAAATAAGCCTCAGAGGTGAATTCAGCTTCCCTGGAAAACTCAGTTTGCATTTGAACAGACTGGAATAACATTCCCCAAGCAGTGAGGACCTCTTAGGTCTGTGACATCTTCCTCCACAAACCCCACACAAGATCTTCCAAACAGGCAGGAAACAAAAAAGAGTAAGACAGAATGTAGGAACTTGCCTGAACTGGTCTATTCCCAAGGAAGTTTAAGTCCATGTTCTCACCAAAAAGGTAACCCTCGGGGTGAGGGGTGTCAAACTTCTCGCCTCCCATAAAGAAGTGACTTGCAAAGTAGTTTCCTAGAAACAAAAAACACAAGGGAATGAAAAAAAAAAATCTCTAAATAAGTGCTTCCCAGAGAAGTCTGTGCAGTTTTAAATTCACGAGTATAAAAGAGCCACAAGACACAGAAAATACTTGTTTATTCACCCCTTTCCTGTAGTACTGAGGGCCACTGCCAACAGCAGAAGAGAGAAAAAAAACAAATGGAACAAACACTTAGAATAAATCATTACAGTGGAGATAATTCCATTTCAACTTGTTTTCCAGAGAAAGGAGAGGGAGCAGGAAAAGTCAGCTCTTCCCAGTATTGTTCCACTCTGGTGAATTCTTCCTGTTTTCTCCACTTCCCAGTGTGAAGCCCAGTCCCATAAACACCATGGGCCTGCTCAGAGAAGGATGAGGCTTCCTCCCACTGCATAATTCAGCACAGCCAAAGGGCCTCCTGTTAGGCAAAATTTGCCTTTCGTTCCCTCTTTCATTCCCATATCCCATTCAAGAACCACACCAAACCTTTACTGGGAGTGCTGGAGACTGTACACCTTGATGCTGATTTAATTAATAACACTGACAGCTCTAAATGCAGAAATATGGATGTCTGGGAGAGAAAACAGGGACTGACTAAAGTGAAGTTCAGCTCTGAAAGTTTCACCCCGAATTGTTTCATTCATCTTTAAGGTGATGCACTATGGTGCAAATTTCAGGACACAAAGCATGTGCAAGGTAACTGGGATTCTGGAGCATGGGATTGACTGCAAAATTAACAGAATAAATTCAGGTGTGTGAAAGCACCACAAATGTAGCTCCCTCCTAGAAAGGTTTCAGGAAAACACTCTCAAATATGAACTTCACAGAGTTACAATTTCAGAGAAGTATCAAGAGAGAACTAAAGTAAAAGGCTCCATTCAAGTCAACTCCCTTCAAGTTTCAGAGTGGGGGATGAGAGGACTGAGCCAAATGTATATTTGCTTCCCTGGGTGCAATGCATAGATAGCATAAATTTGTGTTTAAATGAGTCATTCTAAAAGCAGTAACTAATCATCTGAATGGCTATGGAGGCATTCTGGAAGGATTTGCAGTCCCTCTAGCTGGGAGCAAGCAGGATTTACTCTGAAATGGAAGGGTTTCCATGAATGGCCCCGTTTTTTCCATTAAGGCTCTTTCCCTTTATGCTTCAAGAAAGGCTCTTTTCACTCTGCACAGATGGCAGTGCCTTAATGATGACAGTGGGGCCCAGCTATTGCTGAGCTCAGCTTACAAGCACCCAGATGTTTGTACTACTGAAACACATCCTTCTTTCCAGATACAACAATCACCTTCTAAGCATCTACTTAGAATCTGTCTAAGTAGATGCTGCACAGGTTCTGCATCTACTTAGAATCTGTCCTACAGAATCAGAATAACAAAATCACAGAATCATTTAGGTTGGAAAACCCTCCAAGATTATCAAGTCCAACCTGTGACCAATCACCACCTTGTCACTGAGTGCCATATCCAGTCAGTTCCTGGACACAAATACAAGTGCTCCAAATGACAGGGAACTTTTTCCCACTCCTCCCAGAAGCAACAGATTAAAAAATTAATCTGTATATAAATCTCCAAGCATGGCCAGCCTGACATTGCCTCTCCACCTGAGATACAGGCGGTTTGTGGTTGCACTGAGGTTCAGAAAACCATGATGAACACTGGGGTTTAGGAACAGATTTCACATTTTATGTGGGTCAAGTAGGATTATGTTTTGGAACATTTTATTTGATCAACTGTGAAGACAATGCTTGTGCAGGATGTCTCAGTACCACAGCAGCTGGTTATCTGGGATTAGAGTTGAGGAACTCCCTCTTACCCAGTAAGTGAGACAGAATTATAGAATCAGAGAATGGCCTGGGCTGGAAAGTACCTTAAAGATCACATAGGTCCAGCTCCCTGCCATGGACATGTTGCATGACACCAGGTTGCTCCAAGCCCCATCCAACCTGGCCTTGGGCACTTCCAGGGATGGGGCAGCCACAGCTGCTCTGGGCAACCTGTGCCAAGGCTTTTCTACCCTCACAGGGGAGAATTTATTCCTAATATCGAATCCAACTCTACTCTCTGTCAGTTTGAAGCCATTCCTCCTTGTTTTGTCACTCCAGGCTCTTGTAAATAGTCTTGCCCCATCTTTCCTCTAAATCCCCTCCAGATACTGGAAGGCCACAACTAGGTCACCCCAAAACTTCTCCAGGCTGAACAATCCCAACTCTCCCAGCCATTCCTCCCAGCAGAGCTGCTCCATCCCTCTGCTCATCTTGGTGCCTCCCCTGGGCTCTCTGCAGCAGCTCCAGGTCCTTCCTGTGCAGGGGCAGCTCTGCAGGTGGGGTCTCACCTGATAAGGGACAGAATCCCTCCCTCTCCTGCTGCCCACGCTGTGGGATCAGCCCAGGACATGGTTTGAGAGCATCTCTAAGGATGAGAAGATCTCTCTTGTTCAACTGGAACAACACCCAGACACAAAACCACCACGTTGAAGGCAACTGCCACAATTTCATTGCTCCACTAAGAACTATTTTTGGGATCTCTACCAAATTGTTTGGATTTCTCACAAATACACACAGTAGCTGGAATTACTGCTTCAGTTCCACATTCAGACTGAACTCCCTTCATCTTCCTGCTAAGTCACCTCCTCTAATGTGAAGGAGAGGGGTTTCTTTTCCCCTGAGGCACTTTCTTCACAAGCAAACAAGAAACACAGTGCCAGGCACAAGGAGCACAGGGAAAATCACTCTGAGGTGCTCAGAGGGGAGCACACTGGTGCACAGAACAACCCCCGAGGCTCTGCCACTGCTGCTGCACAGAGGAAAGCTGCCCCACACACGAGGTCTCAACAGACAAACAAACCAGAATGGTAGCAAACTGTCTCCACAAATTTATAACACAGTTTTCAGCAGCTAAAAAAAGCTATTCTATTGCAAGCTTTCAGAAACCATTTGCTACAATGACACCTGAAATTCAGAGCTCTCAAGGTAAGACTAAAGTTATAAATTAATCCTCTCAACCACTACCCCAACCACCTCGGAGTTTGCCCAAGATGGAGGCAAAACATTTTAAGAAAGCATTTCTTAAATATCACACAGGGACTAAAACGAAAAGGAAACTTCCAGATGGAAAATAGGAGGCATCCTCTTTTCCAGTCACTGTGACATTTAGGATTTTCAGTGTCTCTAACAGGAGTACATATATTTTCTATGCAGTAGAATCCTAGGCTCCATTTCCAAATCCATTACAAAGACAGCTTTAGGACTTCAGCCAGGCTGTCATGCCTCTTGAACCCTGTTCCCATATGTGCCCCCAGACTATAAAACCAGTTTAAGCAGGTGTTCCAAGGCCAGCTTTACAGAGAGCTCTGTAGTTAAGGGCACAAGGAGGATGCTAAATGCCACCTTCTTAGGCAGGAAAAAAAAAAAAGCAAAAAATGCTTAGGTTAACCCTCCCCAGAACTGCTCCAAACAGAAATCCTCCAGGAAAATGCAGTGACACACTGACCAGGAAAGAACCATACATAAATAAAAAAGGATGGAACAGGATAAAAATGCCAGAACAAAGAAAAACAGTGGCTTTTCTTCCCCAGAGTAAATCAGCACAAAGCACAGAGGAGCATCAGATAAAAAAGAACCTGACCAAGTGACACTGCTGAGGTAGATGAAGCCCAAGCAGTGGTTGTAAGAGAAATTGTTGTGGTGGAAAACCTTACAGTGTCTGGAAAAACTCTGACCACAGGGAAACCCAGAACAGCCAAGTCTGACTCATTAGTTTGTCCCATGCAAAACCAAACCAGAACCCAAGGCTCCTCCAAGGCATCAAAGGACACCAAAATACTTTGTATTTAGTAAAACATAGTGATGGGGGTTTATTACTAAAATTGCACCAGCATTAAGCACCAGACTGCTCCAGCCATAATTACCTCTCCCTAAAACAGCATTTTAATCCCATATCCATGCAACACATGGATGTGATGCACAAGAGACACGCTGGGAAGGAACACATCCTGTAAGAGCCAGGAGCACAACTGTAATCCCATCAAAACATGGGCTGTGTCCTACAACGTTCATTAACAGAAAGCAATTAGGTGTCCATTTAGGCTTCTCACCATTAATACAACTAACAGTGAAGTGATAGAAATGGAGTTCTCTTTAATTACTCAGCCAGACAGTCACCACATGGCAGACTGACAGCACAGTCCCAGGCACAGCCTGAACCAGCAGCACAGTGTGAAATACAGGACAGTGACACTGCCATGGTACATGGCAACACAGTGCACTGCGTGTGACTCTGGATACTCCTCTCCTATTTAAAAATGCTCTTTCTTTGATTAAAGCTTCATTCCCAAACGACAAAGCAGTTCAGCTTCAGAGAGGAGCAATCTCCTTCCTTTTTTTTCTCCCAGAAATCTCCAGGGAATTCTCTTCCAGAGGAGAAGAGCCATCCCAAGGGCACGTGCTCCATGCTGCAGAGGAGCTCACTGGAACAGGAGTAGAGCTGTGGGAAGCACTGGTGCATTGCTCACTGGTTCTAAAGCAACAGAGGCACAGGGGATCCTTTCACTGTTCCCAGCACTGAAGCACCACAGAGATCATGACTGTTCCCTGCTAAACAGGAAAAAACCGCCCATTTTTAGCCTGTTTCACAGAGGCACTTACTCTTCTGTACGAACTGGGCCTTCCTCCCAACCGGTCAGGCAGGCACAATGCCAGCATAAAGCAAGAAATTTTGGTTAAAAGGTACCAGCAAAGAGGGGTCAGAGAAGGGAATTGGGTATCACCTCACAGTAGCCTCAGTCACCCAGATGCAGAAGGAAAAATGTAGATGATACCCACCCAGAGCCTTGGAGGTACAAATCAGGCATTTCCAGATGATTTTTGATGACAAAACTGCACACAATTTCCAACAAAGCTGTTAAACAAGCTGCTTCACTGAGGACTGGCTCATGCAGACCAAGGTGGATTCCACAGCAATCTGCTCCATCCTCCCCAGAGCACGTGACTGACTCCGCAATAACCACATCAAAAGTCAATAAAGGAGAAGTGAATATTCACCTCTGCCTTTGCAACCAGCTGTGACTCAACAAGGCACCGTCACTTGGAATGACCTGGCACAGTCACTTGGAATGACCTGGCACAGTCACCGTGTCCCTCTCCACAGGCAGAATGATATGCAGCTGAAATCACAGCCAGAATATCTGTATTTAGGGTTTATTTCGTTGTACAATATATTCTTGTGAGGGGGTATTTGCTCCAGAACACAAAGCCTCATCCTTCAAACTGATGCCAACCATGGACAGCAGCTGACCAGATACTTGTAGCAAGTCAAGATCTGCTGAAACCAGAGACAAGGAGGGACAGAATGGCAAGTGAAGGACAACCCTCGGTGCTGCACACAGGATGAGTGGCCTCAGGTAATGCTCTCTCACCACTCGTTCCAGTCTTTCAGGGGTAATCTCAGAGCCAGGAGTGCGTGTCAGGCTCAGTCTCCAGCACACACTTTCACACACTCAACACAGCCCATGGAAAACCAGCTTCTTCCAGTCAGGGCTCACAGCAGCAGTGTTGAGTTAGAAATAATTAGCAATCATTTGGCCCAAGAACATTCTGTACTACTTCCAGCTTGCTTCCTGGAATCAAAACTGTACTCAACTCACTTCCAGTCATCTTCACTGTCAAATTTGGTACCAACCATTCCCATCTCCAAGACAATCACTCTGAAGATGGCAGGATCTCAAAGGATACTTTTATCCCTCTGAACACACTTCACTTGAAGGAGGGAGGAGAGCTGCCATCCTAACAGCCCTCATTGTTCTAGGTTTTGAACCACCACCTCTCCTTCTGCCTAGAGCTTGAACAGCTCTTCTCTCTCCCCAAAGTCAAGAGGATTCTTGTTAAATAAACCCAAAGAAGGTGAAGAGAAAGCCCTGGCTTAACGCCAGCTTTCAGAAAGAGCACAAGAAAATGCCACAGAGAATTAAATAACAAGCCTCTAATTGCATCCAGAGCCTTTACAGGAAATACCAATAATTTTATTTAACCAGCTGCTTGAAAGCATTGGCTGTTCAGTTTCACAAGGGAGGTATCACACATGGCACTCTTTGGTCAACAGATGCCCTTCCAGGGAGCACAGTAACACACAAACCCAACCTCAGGTGTGTGACAGGATTACCCTGACAAGCCCAAAACCCAGCACACCATTAACTTCCAGTTCAACAGCACAGGAACAACAGGATGATGCTCTGAAAGAAGTTTAATGTCCATTGTATATGGTGGTTATAATTAATCCACTCCTTATCTAAAATGCTGTCACACGTAGATCCTGCTGCAGCCAAGCTGTGACACTTGCCTTTCCTAGCTGCCCAAAAAACTAGTTCCCAACCCACCCCAAAAAAGCAGGTTATATTCTCCAAGAGAGCCAACACAGCTGTTGGATTTTTCTGGGCAGGTTCCCCCCTTGCACTTCCTCCACACTACCATTCCTGCTGAAGGCCAACCTGCAACAAGACAAGGTGTAATGATAATATTTGAGATGATCCTGCACCCCCTCCAAACTGAACAGGGGTCCTGGCCCCCTCCATCACACAGCCCCGAGGATGTCACAGCCAGCAGGTCATGGACACACACAGGACTTGAATCTCTGAATGAAAAGTCTTTGTATCTGAGAGTGAGGGGACCCAAACTGCTGCTCTGCAAATTCTTCAGACGGTCTGGGAAAGCCCTAGCAGAACCAAAATCTAGAAAAAAATTGTAAGCAAACAGATAATGCAGGGGGAAAAAAAAGTAGCTGAATTTCCCCAACCACTTGTTTTGTAAGAAGGATAAGTAAAACTCTTTTAAACAAGTTAAACCTGGCCAAACTCAAAAGACAAGGTGAGTCATGGGCTCATCCCAATTGCACACAAGTGGCACCATCAACCCTCCAAGCCTTCAGAACAATTCCCTTTGGAAAACAGACATCCAGAAGGCTGTGTCAGCCCAACAAACAACTAGGTGAGAACCACTGCCATTTTAAGGAGCTAAAGAGGGTTGTCATGCGGGAATTTTGCCATTCTATGCTCAACCAGACCCAATTCTGTTCCGTGTCCCCACCGAACTCCGCCGTCGCTTCCCCTTTACGAGCAGCAGCGGCCGCACTCCCCAGCGACCGACAACTTGCTGGGGCCACATTTCCATCGTGGGGAGCGGTCCTTGTGTACCCTCAGTGACCCCCGGGACCACGCCAGGCGGGCACGGGCAGCAGGACAGCTGAGCCCCGGATCCAGGGCATGGAGACACCCTCACGTCTGAAGCCCCGGGCAGACCTGGCCCTGTGCCGCCGCTGTGCCCACGGACATCCATCCACGGCCTCTCCGCCAGCGCGGGCGGGCTGGGCCGCGGGCAGAGCCGGAGCCAGCCCAGGCCGGTGACAGGCACTCCCGCAGCCCCTTCCCCGGCCTCTCCGCTCGGCCCGGGGGGCACCGGGCCCGGCACGGCCCGTCCCCCTTCCCCATCCTCTCGGCCCTCACCGGACTTGGGCGGGTAGCGGTAGGCCGAGTTGGCCTGAATGTCGATGTCCTCCACGCCCGCGATGCGCCGGCTGAGCAGGGAGCCCATGGCGGCCGCGGACAGGGCGGGCGGCCCGGGGGCGCAGAGCGGCGGCGGAGGCACCGGCACCGGGACCCGCACCCACGGCGGCGGTGCGGGGCACGCCGGGACAGCGAGTCCGCCCGCCCCGGGACTACAGCTCCCGGTAGCCACCGCGGCGGCGCCTACCAACAGCGGCGCGGGGGAGAGGCGGCACCAACCAATGGGGGGGGCGGCGGCGTCCCACGGCCTCCCCCGGGGCGCGGCGTGAGCTCCGCCGGCAGAAGGCGCTGCGGCGGGAATGGGGACGGGAANAGGAGGGATGCCCAAGGACACAGCTTACCCAGGGATGCACAGGGAGGATACTCGAGTGCACATCCTGCACAGGGAAGCACAGGGAGGAGGGATGCCCAAGGACACAGCTTACCCAGGGATGCACAGGGAGAATGCCCAAGGTCATGCTCTACAAAGGGAAGTGCAGGGGAGATTCCCAGAGAGACACAGCCTGCACATAGATGCCCACGGCTGTCCAGGGACACACGGTGCACAGGGATGCCCAGGGAGAATTATCCAGGGCAGTTCCCAGAGGCAGGACCTGCTACTGGCTGAGGCTCAAAGCCAGCAGGAAAGGAGGTGATCAGCCTCCCATGGGGAAGGCATCTCCTTTCTGGGTTCCTCCCCTCACAGGTAATCCACACAAAAAAGTGAATGGAGATGTCTGAGGTTTGGATGTGAGAACACAGAATGGCCACAGGCTGCCTCACATATGAGACACAACAGTCAGGAGGATGGCATGGAAGAAGAGGCACAAAAAAGCCACCAATGTCCCAAGACTGAGCCCTGTCCCCTCTGGCACCGAGGAACAGGGAAAAGCTGCTCCCTGTAATGGGAAGTGCCTTCCTGCACCTATGCTGCAAAGGTACTGGGGACCCAAATTCCCAGCAGTGGAGATGGGAATCGCTGGGAGACATGAAGGAGCTGAGGTGGCACATGTGAAATCCCTTCAATTGGCCTTGGGAGCAAGGAAGGGGGAGGGGATTCAGGGAAATGGGATGGAGCAGGGAGCAGAGCCTGCCAACACCGGAGGATTCTGTGATAGCAAGTGAGCAGCCAGTGGGTGGAATTTTCTGGCTGTAAACACAAACTAAAACACGCCCAGTGGGAATAAGCAAACAATCCCGAGGGGAAATGCGCTTCCAGACAGTTATTATCTCTGCAGCTGTTGTGGCCACACCAGTGCAGCCAGAGGGGCTGTAAGAGGCACAGGATGCTGGGGAACACGTGCTGAGGGTGAGGACAGAGCAGGGCCAGACCTTACTCTTCTGCATCCCGTTGTGCAGCAGGGCCTGGGAAGGACAACAGGGAAAAAATATGGAACGAGCAATAAGTCCTGCCAGCCAACCACAAGAGTCAGGTACCCTGCACCTGGCACAGGGGAGTCCCAGGCTCTGCCTGGCAGTGTCTTGGAAGTAATCATGCCTGGGAACTCTCTGCTGTGTCCCCCAGGATCCTGCTGACACCTGGAGTGATGGTGCCTCTTGCTCAAGCAGCCTCTCTGTGCAAGGGTTCCTCATACCAGAAGTTGCACGGAAAAGGAGGGATGGAGTCTGCTGACCATCACAGTGACACATGTGCTGGCCCAGAGTGTGTCCAGTGCTCCCTGCCTGCACAGCCACAGGAAAAAGCTCTGGGCACTGCCCTGGCAGCAGCAGGGTAATATGAACAGCTTGTGTGCCACCAACAGCCCCAAACTGAGCAGGATGAATCTACAACCCCCAAGGCCCCACTCTGCAGGGCAGCAGCCGATTTGGGGGCTCAGCGCTGGAGCAGACTGGGCACAGCAAGGATCAGTGGGTCCATCTCCCTGTGCCATCCTGAGAACTGGTTGCCAGCTGGTGGCCAGCTGGCCACAGCCTGGTGGCAAAGCAGAGCAGTGTTTGCACCATGAGACAGGCAAGGAGGGGACTTTGCATATAGACAGAAGATGAGGGTCCCTCTCCCTTTCCTCCCACATCTTGAGAACCGAGAGCATCCTGCCCTTCCCCAGCTCAAAGAAGCACCCAGAGGCGACTGCTCCAGAGCTGTTCCCTAAGCTTTTCTGGGGACAGAATCACAGAATCCTAGAATGGTTTGGGTTGGAAGAGACCTTAAAGATCATCTCGCTCCAATCCCACATTCCCTGAGCAGCTGCCCGCGCTGCTCAGCGGGAGCTCGGTGCCGTATGGGTTAAGCAGGGGAGAGCCAGGTCCCACAGCCGCGGGGTGTTGGCTCTGCCCGGGAAGCTGCGGCAGGAGGTCTTTTGTTCGTGCAAAACCTCCACCAGCGGGAAGGTTCCTCCCGGGCCGCCCGGCTCTCCAGAGCATTCAGAGGAAGCCGTCGCCCCCATGGGGGTTGTTGCTAGCTCGGAGGGCAGGGGCTTTTGCTGGAGAATGTCTCCCGGAGGGCCCTGCTCCGTGAGACGTGTGTGACAGACAACGACAATGGCAGCAGCGTGCCAGGACCGGACTCAGCCCTTCCGCCCCAAATCCCAGGGCCCAGAGCAAGCGGAGCTGAAGGGCAGCAGCTCCTTCACCCCAGCCCGGGCCGCGGGATGCAGGCGCTGGCCCACACAAAGGCAGGATATTGCACCACGGCCTCCTCCATCCTATCAGGGGCCACTGCCAGCAGCACGGGGACGGAGAGTGGATGGCCAGGGGCAGGAAGCAGGGCTGCCCTGCCAGCCCACGCCATGGTCCCACTGCATCTCAGGTTGGAGGAGCAGCACTCCTTCCAGACTGGGGCACTGTGGCAGCTGCGAGAAGCAGCAACAGCCCCACAAACCCTGGTGGTGCCATTTGAGTGGGTTTTGCACCTTCACCTCTGGGTTCCCCAAGATGTATTTGTCCCCATTTTGGTGCTGCCAGCCCCAGGGGCTGCTTGCACCATGAGGGAGGAAAGCCATGAAGATGGGAGGCCCTCTGTAAGAAAGGGATGAAAACATTTCCACAAGGTTCAGGGCAGCTGAGACCCTGAGTGCCATCATGGTGTGGGGTGAGAGTGGTCAAACTGGGGAGGACCAGGATGAAACTGGGCCAGGGCTCCTGCCACCAGGAGAGCCTGGGGTGGTGACCCTTCCTAGGGTCCCACTCTCACCAGGAGAGCCTGCAGAGTCCCAGAGATGGTGAAGAGACCTCAGCTCCTGCACTGCCTTCCCAGCCAGGAGAAGATGATCCTGGAGCCATTCTCCAGCACAACCTAGAAAAGAGCAGCAGGAAAGATGAGGGATCCTTTGAACCCAGGGAAGAAGATTCCACAGAGCTGCAGCCTGGAGGAGGCAGATGGGCCAGAGGGACACCTACCCTCCCCACTGCCACGTTTCTCCAGCCACCCCCAGCTGCCCTTCAGGAGTCTCTGTGGACATGTCTGCTGGGGAGGCAGCTACAAGCACACCCGTGTAAACAAGGAAATACATTTCCCTGCAAAGCTCCAGGTCACCAGAGCAGCTCATCCAAAGTCCAGCTGCTTGGGGGTTTATTACCCAGTGAAGCAAGTTGCTTTGTCTCAGTTTTTCCCACTGCCACTGGCTGTGTTTGTCAGGTACGTGTAGAACAAGAAGTTTCAGGAGCCCTGGAGACAAAACACAGAGTTACAGCTCACCAGAAGGAGTGGTGAGCCCATGAACTTTGCCTTCCTAAACTGCCCTGCTCCAAAGGGCTTACAACCCTTCCCGAAAGCCCTGCTGGGCCAGGCCCAACCCTTCTCCCAACAAACACCAACCTGCAAGGTTTCTAAACATGCCTGACTATTTCTGATTAAAATATTCATTCAGGAGATTTGTTTTTCCAGCTGTATTTAAACCTTGATGGCTACAAATCTCCCTTTGCCACTTCTCTCTGAGGGTTGTCTTGACCTTGTAAGAAACAAGCGGTCACCTCTTGATATGTCCCAC
>JACBWW010000024.1:2101311-2113093 GCA_020086605.1 Lanius collurio | reverse complement strand
AGCTCCCCGGTGCCTTTCAGGGTGCTCAGCTCCTGCGGAGATCCCCGGACCTGAAGTGCAGGGAGCAAAGAGGAGTGCGGTGGCTATCGCCAGCAAATTGCTTTCCAAATAGGATTTTTCCTTTCCTTCTGCAGCTCCCTAGGCTGGAGCTGATGGATTTGACGCTAATGGCACCTCGGTAATTGAAGTGTCTGGTGCTGTGCTGCGGGAGCAGGTCTGAGTCAGGCCGGGGAGCAGGAGGCCCCGTTTGTACCACCCCCGTGGCTGGAGCACCTCTCCTCCCGCCCAGGTGGCTCGGTTGCTGCTGGCCAGGTTGTCCCGGGCTTGTTCCGTAACGGAGCAGCGACCGCATGGATCCGGCACGGGCGCCGTCCGTCGCCGTGCGGGCACAGCATTCCCAGATGCTCTGTCACAGGCCAGGAGGCATCCCAGAGCGAGCCGTGCGTGGCCAGGGAGAGCAGGGTGGGCTTGCAGGGATGTGCGGAAGGCCGGGCCGGCGATCCTCACCGCCGTGGCCGGTGAACGGGAGCAGCGCTGGCGTGGGATGTGTGTTGCATGTGTAACGTGCTCCGGCGTTTGTTTACTAACACAGCCCGACAGTGGCCCTCTGGGACAGGCGGGATCCTCTTCCACCACCTCCGTGCGTGTCGCAAAAGACGGGGAGGGATGACAGAAGTTTTAACGTGTCTTTCAAAAGGCTTTTTTTGCAGAACTTTGCCACCGTTTGGCGAGTTGCACAAGTACAAACGGCCGTCTCCTGCCGGCTGGGCACTCACATGACTCAGAGGAAGCTGGGCTGTAAACAAACGCTGCCGTTACCATGTTCCCACTCACTTTTGGTGCAACGGTCAGATAATTCCCTTTGCAAAATGGCCGCTGGGCACGGCTCCTTCTGGGAGCCACGCTGGGGAGGGATCACCTCCCGACCACTCCAGCCGGCTTTCACCTCCTTTCTGGGATACTCCCGAGGCTTTTGTTATTCCTGTGCAGCAGCTGTTTGCTGGCTGGTCTGCATCTTCAGTGAGTGTAAATCGGGGGAGTTCAGGCAAGTTCAGTACAAGGAAAGGCAGCATAAATTAACCATCTCCTTGGAGTCAAAGCGCTGCTCCAGGGGCACGGTGTGGATTGGATCAGCCTGCTTGTACCTGAGGATTCTGCTGCTGCCTGTAAGACCACCATGGGGAGAGGTGTTCTGCATAGGGAAGCCAGGCTAGCTCAGTGGCCCAGTGACACACAGGAGGAGTTGGGTTGTCCCAGTTCTGTGCCTCTGTCCTGGCCAGGGCACTCCTGGCATCCATCTGCCCTGCCCAGGATCTTTCCTATGTGGGCAGGTGTCCCACTTGCTGTCTGTGACAGCCCCCGGGGTATTTGTCACCGGCAGGAGGGAGAGGGAGGCTGCTGTGAAACACGGACAGCTTTGGGATGCTGGTGTTTTGGGACCACTTCCCTGGGCTTGGGCTGCTTTCAGGCTGGCCACCCAGGGGCCATTGTGTGTAGGAAGATGAACTGGGGGCTGCAGTGTGCTCTGTGTGCATCTTTCCAGTCCTGGTAGAGTCAGAGTTTTTCCAGGGTGGAAGGAACATGATCCAGGACAGTGAGAAGGGTGGGAGGTCAGGGAAACATCTGGGATACAGTGACCTTTGGATGTGGTGTGAGCTGATCAGGGGGGTGACTAGGGAGCCATTTTTTTTGATCCCATCTATCACTGGGGAACAGGGCAGTTCATGAGTAGGGTGTAGATCGCCTCTCCCACTCACTGTGACTCCACTCCTGTTTCCTAGGAACCCTGGGCAGGCTTTCCCCTGTTGTGCCCAGTTTAGTTTGCAGCTCTCGCAGCTCTCTGGGCCCTTCCATGCTTCCAGGGATGCCTGCCATGGGTGCCAGCTGAAATGGCGCTGCCAGCCCAGCCCTCCAGCAGCTGGAGCAGTGCCATGGCTGATCCCAGGGGGAGGTTTGCAGGCCCAAGAAAGCAACTTAGAGTGTCCCTGGGTGAAGGCTGGCACTTGTCTTCCAGGGCCTGGCTTTTTGGGAGAAGCCAGGGAGCACAGCAAGTACCTTCTCCATGTCTGGAACCCAGCAGGTTATAAGGCAAACATTTCAGAGTTTGCAGAGTCTCACATGGGGCTGGGCAGTGGATCAGGCTCCTTCTCAGGTAGAAAGGTATTATTTGGCTTTATGTGCTCATTGCCCTTGGGGCTGCTTGGGAAGGATAAGAAGAAACTGCTTTTAAAAAAACCCACCCATTCCTTCCTTTTCCTGGTACTAAGAGCCTCCGTTCAGTGTAGAGAGGTTATGTGTGGGGAACAAGAGGAGGAGCAGGTGTCTGGATTCATTTGCTGTGTCCATGGCTGGATTTCACTTCCTTTTATGTATTTATGTTTCATGAAGCCCCTTCCTTGGTGGTTCTAGGACAGGGTGCCCTCAGGGCTGCCCCTGTGCTGGCAGGGCTGACACCTCCAGCGACCCTCTCTCTGACTGGGTCACCACAGGTCCTTCTTGGCACCCTGGCAGGTTCCCTGTATGATGCCTCTCCGGTGAAGCTCCTGGTTTTGCATCCTGGGAGGGGGCACAGTGGCCTGGTCACCTCTGAGCGTGAGGTGGGGGTGGGCTGCCCTGCTCCTACTCACACCAGGGTGACAGAGGTAATGGAGCTTTTAGTTCAGGGTCAGAGCTGAGCTGGGCTCGGGCTCCTTCTCCAGCAGAGGAGCCTTAATTGGCTTTGCTGTTGCACCAGTCACTGTGGCACTTGTGACGCTGTCTGGAGACCAGGTGGCATCAGCAGCTTTGGTTACGTGTGTGTCCCTGGCCCCCCGTGGCACCAAGGGGAGCACGGGCCCCTCACTTGCTGGGCTGGGGCTCTGCAGGTCCCTTGGGAGGTGACTGTGGGTCATGGGCTTTGTGCTGGGCACAGGGGTTGTTTCCTTTCTGGAAAGGGGCAGACAGAGGGCAAGAGACATTGTTTTAGGCAGAAGGGCCTGCTGTGGCAGAGTGCTTCCTCTGCCCAGTCACAGCTTTCATCCCAGTGCTGGCAGGGATTGGTGGGCAGCTCAGGGGGACAACAGGGACCTTCTTTGCTCCTGTCTGCCAGTGGCACAGTCCCAGATATGAGGCCACTCAGAAGACAGAAGCACAGAGCAGATTTAATCAGCTGTGCCCACACCTCTGCCTGTGTTTCCCATTTGCTGTTACCCTTTCTCTGATCACGATCTGTCAGCGATAGGGCCTGTGGGTGTTGATGTCGGACCTCACCTGGGATGAAGGGTAGTGTGATGAGGGGGGTGTCACTGCCTCAGAAGTGTCTGTGTCTCTGACAGACATCTCCTTAATTCAGAGCCATGTGCTGTCCTGTTCAGAGCTCTCCAGGGCCACAGACCCTATTCCTGCTGTATGGCCATCCCGTGGATCCTGCCTGCAGGAGCTGTGGGCTCTGAGCTCGCAGCATGGCCGGGTGCAGAGTTCAGGTGCTGTGTTATTAAATGCAGCTATTGCAGGGAAGAGCCTTGCCAGCCCAGCTATTGCACACTCCCCCTGAGGTCTGGGAGCTGCCAGACTCTGCAGCAGGAATTGCTTCCCCCTCCCAGGTCTGGATCTTTGTTTGCAGACGTTGCTCTGGCTGCCACCTGGTCGTGCCAATAGTTTTCTGCTGTTTAGCTGGGAAGCCATAAACTCCTTTGCCTTCCCAGGGCCTGCCAGCCTGGGTGTTTGGGGCAAAAGTTTTCCTGTTGGATCAATGAGCTGATCTGACTTGCTCTCATTCATCTTGGCCCTGGGAATGACACAGGAGCATGTGGACACTGGGATGAAGAGTGTGTGTGGTGGCAGGACTGTGGCTACTGCAGTTGGGCAGGGTTTGATACGACCTCCCCGTGCTTTTTCCAGGCCTTTCCGTATTTCTTTCCCCAGCAGCTTGGGTAACCCAAATCCCTGGCTTTCAGGAGGGAGCAAAGTCTCAGGCAGTGTGGTAGCACCTGGCCACAGCCCCACACCTCACACCCCGGAGTGGAGACCTGCAGGCCTTGGGGAGAGGCCTGAATGGGGCTTTTCCTTCAACCAGAACTGAATCCAAACCAGTTCTCTTACATTTCCATCAAGTCTCATCTGCAACTGAATGAAAACACTGTTTTCTAGCCCTGACTCAGTTGAAGCCTGGCAGAGAACAGGAGTCACTATCATGGAATCACAGAATGGTTTGGGTTGGGAGGAATCGTGAAGGTCATCTTGTTCCACCCTACCTGCCATGGGCAGGGACACCTTCCACTATCCCAGGCTGCTCCAAGCCCCATCCAACATGGCCTTGGACACTTCCAGGGATCCAGGGGCAGCCACAGTTTCTCTGGGCACCCTGTGCCAGGGCCCCACCACCCTCTGATTAAAGGATACTGTTTCTGCGTCAGCTCAGTGCTGTGCACCCCCCAAACCTCCTACTGCCTCTGCTGCTTCCAGACCTGAGTTGGGTGTCTGCCTTCCTGGCCATCCTGTTCCCCTGGCCTTCCCTACCTGCAACCTTTCTTGCCCTCTCACATGCCTGTGGCATTTACTATTACTGGTTTTAACTGGAAGCTACAAAACAATGTCAGTCACCACTGTGCTCTGTCTGCAACTGAATCAGAAATGTTCTGGCATATGGGGTGGGCACCTGCTGCAGCCCCTGCCCTGGGGATCTCCTGGTGGGAATATGGGGACTGTGATCATGTCCCGTTGAGGACATGCCTTTAACTGATTCCTTCTGGGGTTGCATTTGGTTTTCTTTGTTTCCCAGCACACAGTAGTTGCAGAGCATCATTGTGAATTGTGAAGCACCTGCTGGGCTCTGCCCCAGCAGTAGCTGCTTCTTGCAAAGATGGTGGTCCCAAATGCTCATGGTTACCACCTGCCCTGGTGTGAGCAGATGGCAGGCGCAGGTCCCTGCTTGGGGACAGTGAGCACCTGTGCCCTCAAGGCCCCCCAGGGCCTTGACCATCTTTGGAGTTTAGTAGTGTGCAGGGATGAGGTGGGTGCCCAGTTTGCATGCTGGTGGTAACATCATCTTTCTTTCTTTCTTTCTTTTTTTTTTTTTCCTCCCTTTCAGACTGCTCTCAGTGCTTTTTTCCAAGAAACAAACATCCCCTACAGCCACCACCATCAGATGGTAAGTGCTTTCCCAGCTCCCTAGTGCTCTCCCAGGGCACAGCACCAGCTGGCGGGCGCTTCAGGCTGGTGCTCATGTCCAGCTCACTGCTTCCCAACCCCAGGAGTGCAGGCAGGGAGGTCTGGCTGGGCACTGCCAGAGCTGCCTGCCAAGGAAGGTTTTCCTGGAGAGCAGCTGGTGGCATAGTCTGTCCTATGCAGTGGGACAGCAGAGCCCTGCAGATGGTTTGGGGCTGCTCTTCCTAAAGGGATAGTCTGAGGGAGGATGTTTTGGGCATAGCCAGTGGTCCACACCAGCCTCAGCCTGGCAGAGAGCCTGGAGGAGCCTGAAGCACTGACCTGTGTAAACACACTCACAGATACGTGCTGCTTCCCATCCTGCAGCAGCCACACACACAGGTCCTTGTGTGCTCACTGAAGCAAGCAAATTCCTGGAGCATTGCCGAGCATGGCTCTGGTGTGGAGTGCAGAGTGTCTGGAAGTGTGTAAACACCCACACGTGGGTGCTGCCTGCCTCTGCTCTCTTCCAGCTGTCCCCAGACTCGATCCCTTAACTCTTGTGGCCCAGCAGCCCGTAATCTGCTTGGGCAGATGTGTCTTAAGGATTTACTGGCTGCTGTGGCCTTGTTTGACTCTCCAGGACACTGGGGATTTGGAGCATGCAAAGCAAGTGTCCAGCAAGGCCAGAATGTGCCAAGTCACCAGGGAGGTGGGAGGTGAGCCTGAGCCTTGTGCCCACAGAGCCAGGAAGCTGCAGGCCCAGGTTGGCAACAGTGGGTTGTGGAGCAGAGGGGTTCCCTGATTTGGCGGGGCCCTCTGCCAGGAGCTCTCACCACAGCATGAGCCTTCAGACCCTTAAGTAGAGCTCCTCATGGGCAACATAGTCAGCAGAGTGCAGGTCTGGGGGCTTCATATGCCACAGCAGGGGGGGCAAAGGGGTCTTGTGCCATGTCCTGGTGGGAGGCAGAAGGTGGGGACTCCCCTGACGCCGTATCTCCTTCCCACAGATGTGCACTCCTGCCAACACGCCAGCCACACCGCCCAACTTCCCTGACGCCCTCACCATGTTCTCCCGCCTCAAGGCTTCCGAAAGCTTCAACAGCAGTAGCCCCGTGGCCTCCATGGCGACCTCCCCACCGCCCCCGGCCCCGCCGCTGCCCCAGCATGGGGCCTTCAACCCCGCCTGGCCCACGGCTTCGCCGCCCGGGCAGCAGCAGAGCATGTGGACTCCGGCCGCGCCGGCGCAGCCTGCAGGCTGGCCAGCCGCCGTCTCCCAGCAGGCCAGCGCAGAACAGAAGGCCAACGTGACCATGGAGGCAGAGAGATGAGGCCACGGCGGAGAGCGGACGCGGCGGGGACCCCTGCATATAAATATTTCTTTTTTTTTCCTCCCCCCCTCCCCAAAGAGGAGAGGAACTCTGCTGCCAGGGCATCTGGCAGCTGCCGAGACACATGAGCAAATAGCTGCCTTGCATGGGTTTGGTTTGAAGTAGTTTTTACTTGTTCTCGAGCTGAATGGAGCTCCCCAGAGACAGCGGGAGGCTGCGTGGGACCAGTGCCGGCCTCTGCCTGGGACCCTGATGCTGCCAGACTCTCGGGGAGGGAGCACCCCCTCCTCTCTTGGGACACCGGAGTTTGCATGCCAGTGACATTTACAGAGGAGGTCCCTTCCTCAGGGTCCCCTGGGCCACCCCACCAGGCAGAGTGGGTTGTTGCCTGAGTGTTTCCCCCCATCCCTTGGCCCCGATTGACTGGGTGGGGGGTGGACACCCCACGAGGCTTGTTTTTTGTAAGGGGTGGAGAGAGCAAGGGCTGTTTCTGCACCACCACAGCCTCCACCCCACACACTGTCCTCGCTGGTGAGCAGGGCTGGGGGACACTGGGCCTTGGGGAGGCGTCTGGCCCCTTACCCAGCCCCGGATGGGGAGCAGGGGGTGAGCACTGGTGGTCCGGCTGGGCCAGCGCACCCTCCCCTCAAACTGGCAGGATGGGGTTTGCCCCACGGCTGTTTTGCATGACACAATGTAACCCTAGAGACTGGGATCGTTTTTAACCCCTCTGTTCTTTTCTCCTGGCGGCTGGAAGTCTCTCGGGATGCGCCGCAGCCGCTTGCAATACACGCTCTTCTGCTTTGAACCCCGTGTCTTTGCTTCGTTTGCAGCAGCAGCAGGACACAGGCAAAGCTGCCCTGGGCCTGGAGTGTTTCAAGATCCCCTGTCCCAGTGGCTCAGTGCATCCTAGGAGGGCTGGCTGCATCTCCAGCTTCTCCAAACACCCAGTTGCAGCCATGCAGTGACTGCCAGCTGCTTTTGGCCAGGTGCATCCAGGGCTCAGCCCCAGCAGTCCAGCTCTGCCACATCAGCTGTGGTGTGAGACCCCAACCGAGCAGGGCTGTGCTGAGTCCTCAGGATCCCCTGTGACACCCACAGGTCCTGGGTGCCTTGCTGTGACCTGGCTCCTGTTCCCTCTTCCCCAGGTCCCTTGGAGGTGGCTGTCCCTGCCAGACCCTTTCCCAGTGAGGCTGTGCCCCTGCATCTCTGCACTCCCCAGTCAATAATTAATTTCAGTCTCTTACTTGTGTTGCTAAAATAAACATTGTAGGAGGGATGGTTTCACCCAGGGTGCCTCTTGGACAGCCTGGGCAGGGTCTGGGAGCAAGGGCTGGAGCTGGGGCTGGCCCTTGTGAGCTTCCTAGCATGAAGTTGTGCTGGAGCTGCCACCCTCAGTCCTGCCCTACTGGGGTGGAATGGGCCAAGCTGGTGGGCCCTGGAGGGAGCCAGAGCTGTGCAACTTCTGTCCCAGCTGTGGTGAGCACATCAAGGCCAGTGTGGAGCCCTGCTGGGAATGAGGATGGTCTGTGAGCTGTGAGGGTGCAGCACAGAGCCACTCAGGGCGCACAGAGAAGGGTTTTGTATCCACTTGAAGAGAGACAACTGCCTGAGAAACACAGGTGAAGCCACATGAAGACCTGGGTGGTGAGGAGGGGAACCTGCCTGTGACTGTCCAGGGCCACCAGGAGCCATAGGATTGGAAAATCAAGTGCCAGACCAGGGACCTGGACATCTGACTGGTCAGAGAGCTGATGGGGACATGGCACAGCCCAAAAGTGTCAGACTCTGGCTGCTGAATCCCCAGAGCTGCCCAGTGTGTCCCCAGTAGCACACGGACTGCGAAGAGAAGGCAACAGAGGAGGGAGCATCTCTATGGCCTGTGGTGTTACCGCACTGCAGTGAGTGGCTGCCAGGGCAGCGTGACCCCAATTCCACCAGTCCCCCAAGGCCAGACAGCACAGCCTTGGTGCACTTGCCCCTCCCCAGCCCCCCTGTGCCATTTCACAGCCCCCTGGCCAGCCCACACACCTGTGAGCTTGGCAGCCTCCCAGGAGCCTGGCTTTGTCACCTGCACCTGCAATCTACAAGGACAGACAGTCTTGCGTGGGCCATGACACCCCCAGCAGCTCCTGGGGAGTGCTCAGCACTGCCCATGTGGCAGGGCCAGTGGCCCAGGGGACACTCAGGACAGGCACGTGCGTGAGTAATTGGGGATGCAGCACATCCCTGTGGTGTGCCAGGAGCAGAGCTGGGGGATCTTCGTTGCTGAAGGGGAAGAAGCAGAAACACTTAGTACAGGGGGACAGCCATTACGTGCAGACCCCAGCCGTGCCACCACCCCGTGCCAGTGCTTGTCCCCAGTACCCAATCCCTGCTCCATCAGCACCTTGTTCATGCCTAGGTGCTTCACCATCCCATGCAGGCTTCTCCCTATGTCCCCCTGCCCTCCCCTCAGCCTCCTCAGAGCCACCCAACATTGTTTGTCCCCAGCTCTGAAAGTATGGCATGGCCACAAAATCCTGGCACGCTGAACTGCTTCTGAATGGGGATGTGCCAAGTCTAGGCAAGCCTGTACCAAGCCTGGTTCAGGCACCAGCCGTGGCAGAAGTGGCTCCTGAGCTGTGCCTGGGGATTGCATTCACCTTGGTGTCCTCAGTGTCACCCCACAGCTGCTCCACAGCTTCCTGCAGCCTCATGCACTGCTCCTGCAGCTGGCCCAGCACCTCCCTGCCAAAACCCAGTCTCTGGGGAGGACATGTGGCCCTGGGTGAACCAGGGTGGCTTCAGAACCAGGGTGGCAAGGCAGGGAGGTGTGTTGATGGGTGGCCCCAGAGAGTGGCTAGTGAGGACAATCCTGAGAGATGCCCCAATGTGTCCCTGGCAAGTGGGACGTGGGATTGCAGCCCCCAGGACTTTGGGCAGCACTCTTGAGACCATGGGCAGTTGGGCCCCTTCTACACACTGCAGTTGCTTTATCTCACCCAGCACCTTCTCCAGACAGGCAGCCACATCCTCCAGGTCCCTGAGCTGGCTGAAAACAGACACCAAAGATTTGCTCTGGGCACAGCCAGCTCCTGCAGGCCCCCACCAAAGCAATGTCCCAAACCTGGGTGGATTTAGAGCTGTGGAGACCCCCTGGCACTGCTGCCAGGCCCTGGGTATGACCAGCACTGGGGTGCCACAGAGAACAGTGACCACGTACCCCCCAGTCATGTCAGGGCATGAGGCAGAGGGACAAGGGGACTCAGAAGGGCTGAGTGTGGCCCTGCCATTTGTCAGAAAAATCGACGGGAGACAAGCACATCCGATGATGATCAACAAGTCTCAGCTTTATTGAAATCAGCAAATACATTTATAGCAAAGTTAATAAGGCTCGTGCATATTGCAAAACTAAAGCTCCTTATTGGTCCATATACCAAAGGCCAGTTCTCCCGTCGTGTGCACACTTTTGGTCAATCTTCTTCTTTGTTTTCACTTACTTTGTCTGGTTTCACATACTATTGTTATCTATTCCTAGCTTGCAGGGACATGCTGACCTTGCTAACTGAAAACTTACAGTACAAACTTTATACTGCAACTAATTGCACAGCATCTCTGTGACCCTTCTCAGCAAGCCAGTCTTCCACAAAATCTTCCACATAGGCGCCCAACAGCCATTCACCTGGCAAAGGTCTAGTGGCACAACCTGGCAGTGGCCTGGCATGACAGAGGTGTCAGTGCCCACTGAGCTCTCTGTGGCTCACACAGGTTCCTATGGACTCGTGCTGCTCCAGCAGTCAGCCTAGCCTAGCCCAGTGGGCCACCACTGCAAGGCCTCAGGACTGAGCTCCCAGCCAGAGCATCTGAAACAAAACAGCCCCAGAGATTTTGGGGAAAGAGAAGAGCCCCAGCCATGCTGGAGCCAAGGGACATTGCCAAGCAAAGGAGCCTGGCACCTGGGAGCCTGTAGCACCTCGCCAGGGGGTACCTCACAGAGAGTGCTCTGGTACAGCTCTGCCACACCTCTGCTGTGACCGGGAGAGAAATCAGCCCTTCCACCCTGCTCCAGGAAGGGAGAGCCTGGGTGGCCCCTGAGACCCACAGCGTCAGCCACATCGGGTCAGCCCGCAGTAGTGCCCATGGAGTTCCCCCAAACTGAAGTGAAAGATGTCCAAAGGGGACAAGCGTCCCAGCTTCAGCTTCATCACCCTGGGAAAGTGCTGTTGCCTTTTCCCTTTCTCTGAGGTTGTGCTCAAAGCCAAGGTCACAACATAAGAGGTGGGACTGGCCTGGGGCTGCCAGGTTTCACAAGGGATGAAGATGTGCTGGAACTGCTGCATGGCATCCCTATGCTGCCTGTGGAGAAGACAGGAGGGCACAAGGCCACCACAACCCATTCTTGTGCTGCAAGGTGTGAGCAAGGCAGATATTTCTGATGTTACCTACAGCATTTCCCACTCAGAGTCTAAACTTCAACTTGGTGCTGTGGCAATGTCTCCCACAAGATCATGCCTTGACATAGGGACAGCCTGCCTGTCCTGCTGTCACCTGCAGCTTGGCCACTCACTGTCCCACAGGGACGAGAGAAGAGGAGCCTGCAAGGGATGTGGCTGTTCCTGCCTGGGAAGTGGGAGCTGTATGCTCCAGCCCAGAGTGACCCCAGGCAGAGCTGCCAGGGCAGGGTGGGACCCAACACACCTAAATCTCAGAGCAAGTATCTCTGGAGCACTAGGGGCCGGTGAGAAATGACTGAAACCACCTGTTGCTGTGTTAATTAGTCCCTGCAGTGCAGCTGAAACCACTGGGGCCAGAAAGGTGCCATCGCGGTTCTGCAGGCTCCCTAGTGCTGGGGCAGCAGAATCTATGGCATGGGCATGTCACTGTGTGGGGCAGGACATCTGCCAGAGCAGCTGCCGACACCTGGTAGGGAAGGCATGGCTCCAGGGAGACCTCAGAGCCCCTTCCAGTACCTAAAGGGGATCCAAAAGAGCTGGAGAGGGACTTTGGGCAGGGGCATGGAGTGACAGAATAACAGGGAATGGCTTCGAACAGCAAGAGGGGAAAATTAAGGTTAGATATATGGAAGAAACTCTTCCCTGTGTGGGTGGTGAGGGCCTGGCACAGATTGCCCAGAGAAGCTGTGGCTGCTCCTGGATCCCTGGAAGTGTTCGAGGCCAGGTTGGACGGGGCCTGGAGCAGCCTGGCATGGTGGAAGGTGTCGCCGCCCATGGCAGGGGGTGGAACTGGATGATCTTCAAGACCCCTTCCAACCCAAACGGTGCCGGGATTCCCTAATTCGGTGGCTCCCCGGAGCTGTCCAGTAGAGCGGGAGGAAGCCCGGCCCG
>JACBWW010000024.1:2082790-2100911 GCA_020086605.1 Lanius collurio | reverse complement strand
CTGAGAACCGGGGGGGTGACACCGAGCACCGGGGGGGGACACTGAGAACCGGAGGGAGGATACCGAGCGCGGGAGGACACTCGGCGCTGAGGGGACACTGAGCGTAGGCGGGGACATAGGGAGGAGAAGAGCAGTACCACGCTGCTGGGAAGAAAAGGGATGGAAATCAAGCCCTGGTTAAGTGTGTGAGGAGGAAGCAGGCCGAGGGCAGGGCTCGGTGCTCGGCCGTGGCTGGAGCGTTCGCTGCGGAGCCGGGGAGAGGAGGTACGGTGACATGGGCCGGGAGAGGAGCGGGAGGCAGCCCTGGCCTCGGACGGGCCTTTAACACTGACAGATTGTCGCAGGGTACTGCTAAAATCTTACAAAGCTTCAGCTCTCTTCGCTCAGCAGTGCCGGGAAGGGTTGGGACGGGAGGGCTGGGATGAAATTTAACCGGGGGGAAAGCGAGGTCGTGTACTTGGGAAAGACTTGCCGGTGTAAGGCGAGCGCTGCTGCCCGGCCGAGGTCATGGGCTGGCGGGGAGGACGGCGGGGGCTGCAGGGAAGGCACAGCTGAGAGAGGAGCAAATGTGATCCAGACAGATCCTGGGAGAGCAGGGAAGCAGGCCTAGGAACGAATGTGTGTGCTTCCCGTTATCTCCGCTCGTCAGAGACGAGCTCGCCCAGTGATAAGGGATGATGAGCCCGTTTTAGAGGAGCTGAAAGAAGCTGAGATGTCTTGATAAGCAGGAAGAGAAATTATGATGGTGAGGATGATACAGACACATTGGCAGTGTGAAATAAGGAGAGGTCCTTCAGTTAATGTATAATGTAGCACAGCGACAAACACCAAGGAATAAACATTAGTGGGAAGTTGGGAGGTTTTTAACCATTAAAATGGTGAGATCTGGGTTCTGCCTCCTAAGGGGGCTGGATAGGCAAAGGGTAGTAGCTGTAAGGCAGTGTTTGGTTGCTTTAGGAAAAGCACAGGGAGTGGTGGTTGCTGCTAAACAGAGGGATGAGGTTGGGATCCTGGGGAGAGCTCCAGGGCTGTGCAGAGGAATGGGAATATGCAGGCTGGGATGGACATGGCCATGCCAGTGTCCTCTGGATCCTCCACGTGAGCCATGCTCAAGGTTAAACTTCTCCAGGTCTCTGCAAGTGTAGGTTTGTGCCCCTTGGCCCAAGGAAAAGCTGCTCTGAGGTGGTCTCCTTGCACCAGTGAGAACTGAGAAGGGAACTGGCAGTTATCACATTCCAGGCTGAGCCTAAAATATCAGGTGGTAGAGACGAGGTCAGGCACAATAATTTTCAGTAGAAATGCTTTAAATTCTAATTCTAGTGACTTTGGGCTGTATGTAGAACTCTCTGAGAAACTCTTTGGGAATATGCATAAGAGCCTCTTGTTTGTTCCCTTCTCCCAAAGTACTTAAAATGGGGCTTTAATTTCGGCAGGGGCCCTGCTGATTTCACAGTGTCACCAGAGTAGGCAGCAGGGAAAAAACTACAGTGAGTATTACGTAGACATAGCATGGTATATAACCACAGTATGTCATTCATTCATGTTTAGGAGCTAAACAAACTCATGTAGAAAGGCTGAAAACTTCCCTCTCCCAAAGGCATCTCTGTCTCAACGTTGTGGTGACTTCCATGTGCCCCAGGAAATCCACGGAAGTGTTTAGCAATGTAGCTGCTCTGGTCTCCTGAGGTGTTACGTGAGGAGCTAATTCCTGCTCAGAGGTAGGCAGGCAGTGACTTCATGGCCATAACAAGGGCAAGGGGATGGAGCAGTGTCCCCAGATGTCCCCGAGTGATGCCAAGTGGAGCAAACGTGGTCAGTCCTGCCCAGCTGTTCTTATCGGGGTGGTGGAGCTGCGGTGGCTGTGTCTGCTCCAGGCTGACTCAGGTTGGTGCTGGGAATGGGGATGTGTGTGTTCCTGCCGAGTACCAAAACATCCTGCCACAGGTGTGACAGGGACAGGTAACAGCGAGGGAGCTTCTCTGATTTCAGAGAGGGCTCAGAACCTGAGCCCTTCCTGATAAGATGGAAGCCCATGCTGAGCTTCTTGTGTTCCCTCAACGGGCGTTGCACCTCAAATTCGGTTCTGACACTCACTTCCTTGTGTCTCTGTTCTGCTCTGTCTCAGCTGCAGTTACAAAGGGAGAGAGAATGTCCCTCAGCCCAGGTTTATCAGCGTATTTTTGAAGGTCACTTCCTAATCATCTCTTTCTGTGCCACACAATGGGCACTGCTTTCCTTCTGAATGAAGAACAGGTTGCAAACATGTTCTGGGAGCACAGCTAAAGTGCTCCAGTAGCTGAGGAATGTTCAGCCATCCTGTCCACATCTGTATGTTTTGGGGGGAGCTTGGGTCCTTGTCACAGTGTTGGCACCTGCAGAAGTGTTGCCATTGCCGGTTGTACTCACTAACACAGCAAAGAAGGGATGAAAGTAATTTTATTATATAATGGAATATATTTTTTTCCTTTTCAGATGTGAATTTAGCAGATAAATGCATGTGTTTAAAGGATGTGGTTGATCTTCCAGTATGAGGATGAGTGGTTTTGGAAGGAAATACACAAACTTGTTAGTATCTGCTCTGATCCAAGACTTGTTTTCTGCTTGTGAGTAAAGAGAAGTATGAAATTCAGGGTTCTGTGTCTGTTTGTGGTATATTGTAAAGCTCTACATTTGATTTCTTATGATTGCTTTACATTGGAGAGAATATCCTGGATTGAAAGAAACTAAATTTTTAAATTTTTTTTTTTTGTTTTATGGGGTCTGCAGTGAGGCTGGTGCTTCACTCCTGCCACTATTACCAGGGCTCTGTACATGTGCTGAATGTACCATGTGAAAGTTTTCCTGTACCTTTCCAGGAAATGTTGGTGGCTGCCAGGTGAGCTAGACAGGCAATAAATAGCATTTGCATAATATGGAGATTAAAATAATGACAAAGGCAGCAGGATTGAATATATCTGAGTTTCTAGACACGTGTGCCAACTTCTCAGAGGGTGTTCTCCCAGAGTGGTCTGTGCAAAGCTTCTGAACAGAGGGTGGGCAGGAGAGTTGAGAAACAGCAAATAGATGCTGATGTGCCTGGTGGCTCTTAGCAGTCAGTGATGTCTTAAAAGGACTTGAATTGTGCACTGTTCTTTCCTTTTCCCTCATACAAGAACAGTGATTGTTTGTAGTGGAACTCAGTAGTTCTGCAAAGCACTGGAGGTTTTTGGTTGGTTTTGCTTCCAGGACCTGATTTTGCAGCTCTTAGGCAGGTGGAGGACTCCAGCCTGGAGCCAATCAACTCTCCTGAAGGTTTCAGAGCAAGGCACCTGAGCACACAAGTGTGCAAACACAGAGGTCTGTGTACTCTTTTTCCTTCAAAAAACACACGATGAGCAACTTCTGCCTTGGGATGTGATGTTCACCTTGCTGTTTTCCTGCTGTTCCCAAACAGCACTGGGAGTCCATCTCACAGCTGGAGAGAAGCAGTGCCACTTTCATGAACAGTGTCAGATCTGTACATGCTCTGCATAGGACCTGTCTCCTCTGATCAAAAGGAATGCAGCTGGAGCAGCTGCCATAGGAAACCACGATCCATTTTCTCACCAGAATAAAGTCTCTGAGGCAGGGGGAGCTCAGTTTTTATTTCTGGCATGAAACACTCAGGGAGACTCTCAGCTGCTGTTACAGTTTTGCTTTGGGCCCATTCATCCTGAGCTGCCTTGTGGCTGCTGTCTCAAATTTGTGTATTTGTGGTGGTGAGAAGCAGCTGTTTGAGAGCAGCCCTGTTTTGGTCATCGATCTGGGTGGAGGATGGAGGCAGGAGCAAAGTGCTTCATGCTGCACATCTCCACGTGAGGCACTTCAGTGCAGCTGTTTTTAATCTGGGCTCTCTTAGCAGGCCTGCATTTAGAGTAAGAAAATAAAAGAAATAGCCCCAAAAGGTGGCAATGTGATTATCATCTTAGGAACTGTGTGGAGCAGCTGCTGGCAGCACATGTTTGACTTTGTACCACCTGGCACGATGGAACCTGAGATCATCAGAGAATGAAGAGCTGAGCTGTGGCTTTCTGTGCAAATTAAGTAATTTATTTGTTACTTCCTGTAATTAGTAAAGTTACTGTGCATCAGTAATAGTTCTATCCTTTGCCTCCTTTATACATAAGAAGATAGACTATTACCCAGTTCTCCTACAGATTTTAGGATAAAGCATTTGTGCTGAGATGGGGGTCCCACTGCCCTGAACTTTCCCTCTTGTGTATGTTCCTGAACCTTCTTTGATAGCCAGTCTCTGCATTTAGAAAAAAAAATCTTCCCAACCTTGCCCTAACAGCCTGGCTCCCTATTAACAGTTTTGAAAGATGTTTTTGGAAGAAATATTCTTTCTTTAAGCTTACACATTTACTGTTTCATCTTGCATTCTGTCTTACAACCCTAAATTCCATCCATCACATCTTACTGTGATGCATGCACGTCAGCCCATGCTGTACCTGTATTTCATCTTTATTTGCTCCTTGCATTGTGTGGTCACAGAGAAAAGGAATTTTACTCACAATCTGAACCATGAGAGCCTGTTTGCTTTGGGACAGTTTCCTTGAGCTGTCATTCTGGTGTTAATGTCAAGGTTGGGCCTACATATGAAGGGGCTGTGGTTTTCCCAGCTATTCCCAGAGCTGGGAAAGGTGAGCAGTTACACCTGAGCACAGGTGATCTGCCACAGTCTGGGGACAGCAGGTTTTGTCTTGACCCACTCCTCACAGACAGCAGCTCTGAGGGGCTTCCCACTTCCTACCTTTGTAAGTTCAATCTGACAGTACCTCACAGGGCAAGATAAAATGAATTAAAAGGTGTTTTTCCAAATATGTTTTGAAGCATAGTTGTTTGATTGAAAAGATAGACACCCCCTCCCCCTTCCCTGATTTGTGAGGGATCATCAAGGAATTGTATGAAAAATAAGCCCTTCAGTGCTCAGAAATCCCTTCCTCCCAGAGCCTCACAGCTGGAGAGCAGGTGTAATCTTTTGGATGATGGGTGAGTGAACAAGATTACTGTCCTGGGGAGAATTATTGTGAGATTTATTTCGTTTAGGTCATAGAACAAAGACTGTCTTGTGGGAAGACTTGAGCAAAACCTAACTTCAGCCTGGCCTTTCTGGGGGCTAGACAGGCAGTGCTGAGGCTGGATGTGAGATGGGAGTGCTTGGCTTTGGCTCATCTGTTCACAGAGTTGTGGGAAACCCATCCAAGTCATGTTTTACCTCGTGCTCTTCCACTGGGGGGAAGGGAAGTGGCTGCTCACACTCTGCTAATAATGTCTCTGAGATGGATGTGCTTTTACAAAGGGAAAGCACTTGTCCAGCCTGTAAATCTTTGGGATATTTGGACACTAATGCTGCAGAGGAACAAGAATCAGGGCACAAACTGGGAGCAGTTTGTGTCCTGGCAGCTGTGCATGGCTGAGGGGGTGTTGTGCCCAGGGGCTGGTGCTGGGAAGCATCAGCAACTTTTCCTGGTACTACAATTTGCTTCCCAGTAGCAGAGGGAGGGTCAACTGCTTTTTATGGCAGTACCATGTGTTTGCAGAGCTTTTGAAAATAAAGATTGACTAATAGGTTCTGGTTTGACTTGTTCATATCTCCAAGATCCAGAACAGCTGTTGTCCCATGTTTTCTCTCCTTCCCTTTTGGGTTGGTTTGTTGTGGGTTTCTTTTTTTTTTTTTTTCCAAATGGCCATGACTCAGCCCTTCCCTGCTGCTCTCTGAGTTTCCTGGTTTCTGAATAGGCTATTCTTGGGACAGCAATTCCTGATAGATAGGAACAAGGGGAGTGTTGTGTTGTTTTCTTCTTTATTTCTCCTGTGGCCTGCATAAATGCTCTGCTTCCCTCTGATTTTTGCCTTGTTCCCACGTTGCTAAATCGTCCTAAATTGTTGGATGTCATCTGGGGTGTGTTCTTGCCCTTGTAGCAAAGGAGCCCTCTCAGACATGATCCAGGCTTTGCACAGCAGCAGCTTTTCTTTCCGAGCAGGATGGTGGTGACAGTCCTGAGTGTGGAGGACTCTACAGCTCTGTCTGTTGTAAAGCTTAAATCTGCCTTGTTGTAGCCCCTCTGACTCCAAGGAGCTGTGCTTGGCTTTCCAGTGATCTACTGGGCAGGGGGTAGATCCAGGTGAGGACCAACACATGATGCCATGTCCATGCAGGATCAGGTGGCTCAGCCTGGCTGTGGGTACACCCTGCCTCTGTCACAGTTAAAGGGAAAATACCACACAGAATTTAAAAACAACAAAAAAACCTTTCTGATGGCTTATTTATTGCCCCCCTGCAGATGGCCAAGGCTGGGAAGCTGAAGGATGCTCTCTCTGAAGTACTTCATGGTGCAGTTACCCAGTCTTTTAAAACAAAAAGCTTTTGGATTTGTCCTGAAGTTTATTTATCTGTAGCATAGGCTGGGAAAGTCACCTGCTGTGGCAGGGAGCACCTCCCATCCAGGTGTTCTGGCTGCTGCTCTTGATATGCAGTTGGAAGTGAATGAATTGTCTAATACTAAACAACCTTTGCTGGGTTTTAGTTTTATTAAGAGCCCAGCTCCTTCTGTCAAGACACAGTTTTATGTGAGGGGGGAAATAGCTTAAACTGTTGTATATTTTGCCTTGAAAGTACAGTTGGCTTTTTAAAAAACCAGAGGGACTCTATGTTTTCTGAAAGCCTGTAGTTACAGAGAGAAATTTCTCAGACCAGAGGGCTCAAAACACAGGGGCAGTGTTCTTCCTTAGCATCCCTCCACGTTTTTGGATATGCTATATTGTTGTTAAGCCAACCAAGAGAAAAGCTGCTCTGTGTGAGGAGGCTTTGAGAACATTCACTGCCAGATTAAATTAGCCTTTCTGAGAAAAAATTAAGTCGTTGTGATGCAGGCAGCCCCACTCTCTACAGCTGTAAAATCCACGCGTGCTGGTACCCGCTGCAGATAAATGATGTGTTCAGGGCAGTGCTGTTAAACAGGAGATTAGATTTCTGGCTGGGGATGAATGAAAAGCAGCCTGTTAGATTTTATTGATTATTTCTCCAAATGAGAAGCAGGGCACCCTTTTAAAGGAGGGAAAGGAACCCGTGGGATTCAGTGCAGCTCTATTTTGGGAGGAAATCATGGACTAGAGCCAATGTTATACCCCTGCTGCAGTGACTCCAACCTGGGATGCTTATGAGGTCCTCAGGGGTCCCAGTCACCCAGCTCATGGCAGGAAGGGAGCTGGATCCATGTGTTGGAGGGGAGGATAAAGCCTGGAATATGGAGTAGAGGAGTGCAGTGGGGATGGGATTTTGGCTGCTGCCTACTCTCTGGGCTTGTGATTTTAGCTGAGCACTGGATAAAAAGCTGCTGGTGGTGTGTGAATGCTGCCCTTTTCTTAGAGGCATCTTTGGTTTGTCTCCTAATTAACTTAATGCCTTTATTCTGCTTTGTGCTATGTCAGGAAGTGCTGGCAGGAGTCTGGGCCTGTGCTGAAGTGTCAGCTTGTTCTTCCCACCTGCGCTGCTGGGACCACTCAGCTCCTCCAAAATCTTCACAGTCTTTGAGCAAGTGGGGACTAGAGACCCTTTCCACTGGTGTTAAATATCAGCTCTTTCCCTGGGCTTGTTGCAGGTCTTCCACAGAGATATCATCTGGAGCATATTTGTGTTTTGGGAACGAAGGTTTCCCCCAGAGCTTGTGGCTGCCACAGGGGGTGTTAATTTAGCCTTTCAGACAGACTCTCCTTGCCATGATTTGGGATGGTTTAGCATGGTGGGAGCTCAGTTTGGAGCTGCCTGCTGGGCTGTTCTGATGTGAGAGAAAATAGTTCCCAGCTTGTTAAGTGTAGTAACAGTGGCAGCTGCTCCATCTTGCTCAGGCTCGGGAGAGGATTTGAGCAGCTGAGCTATTTACCTGGCCTGAGGGCATCCTGCTATTATGGGCTTGAATCTTCCCCAGTCCCATCCTTGCTGTGGGAGCAGTGACCCAGCCTCGGGACTGTTCCAAACCCTCTGACCAGTGATGCTTTTCGTGGAGCAGCAAAGCAGTGAAGTGTTGCTGTGACAGAGAAAGAGTTTGGAAGAGCCTAGAGCAGGGACCTGAGGAGAGGGGTTCTGTGTGTTAGGGCTGCTTGGAGTCCAGCTCTGTCCTAAATTTTCAGTAGCTTTGGAGAAGGGGTTACGAAAGAGTTGGCAGGAGCTGGTGCTGGAAATTGAAACTACAGTCATGCCTGGAGTGAAAATTACTTCACTGGGCCTGGAAGTTAGTGTGGACTAGCCAAGCCTGGTGGGAACTGGAGGGAGACTTGGGGATGGCAGGAACTGTGTGTGACTCAGGGGTGCCCAGCACTGGGCACACTCAGTGACTGTTGATTAATCCAAGGGATTTCCCTTCTGGGACATTGTCATGTGTCTTTGAGCAGCTCATATGAGATGGACTTGGGAGCAGGGCAGTGCCAGGTACTCTCCTGTCCAAATGCCATGGGACAGTCCAACCCCATGCTGGTGGCCCTGGGCAACTCCCATGAGAAGGCCCAGTCTGGAACTGGGAAGTTCTGTGGGAGCAAGAAAGTGAGTGCAGTAATATGAACAGCTTCAGCATGGAAAAGTTCTTCCAGTGCACATCTCTGGATGTATGTGGGCCCTCCTTGTTGGCAGTGGGACTCAGGAGGGATCTCAGGCCTTACACGCAGGATCCTGCTGAACCCCAAACCACACTCCTTTGCAGAGAGTGAGCCTTGGCCTTACATAAAATTGAGTGACACAGAGCACTTCACACTAGTCCTCAAAAAAAGTGCAAGGTGACATTGTACCTGTTAAATCTGAATGTCAGCAGCTTCTCTGGCGCCGAGGCAGGGGGGTCTGTGAGCATGGGAAATGCTAATGTTGGAGACTGGAGCCAGTCCTGCAGCGAGCTGGTGCTCTCCTCGGATAAGGGAACATCAGTACCATGGCATATGTTTTGTACAGCACTTGGAAATGGATCTGGAATCACCACCAATATATTCAAAATTATTTCATTGTGTTGCAGAATCTGCACGTGAATTCTGAATGTGCTCTTGGGCTCTGATTAATTCTGAAACTGAAATTCAAAAGTGCTGATGATCTCTGATTCTAATTTCCTCCTCCTTTGGAGCTCACTGTGTCATTTAATGGACGTCACAGGTCTACTCAGTTTGATTCACAATGATGTAGCTGTGTTATTTGACTTCCTCTCAAAAAATTCTATAGAAAGAGGGAGAGGTGAAAGAATGAGTGCATAAAGAAATAAAATATTTTTAGTTTAGTGCTGGAAAGGGAATCTATAAACCCTTGGGTTTTGCTGCGAGACATAGTGGGTACTCATTGTATATTCACCTTCTCTGTGGTGGTGTCCCCCAAATGGGGAGGCAGCAGATGCTGAGAGCAGGAGATGCTTTTTTATGTAGGTAACTGAAGAGCAGAACTTGCTGCTCTGGTTGTGGCAGCACTTGGTTACTGGGAATGATTCTCCATGGAGAATCTCCAGGCTGCCCAGTCTCCAAAACCACGAGTGCTGGGAGTGGGAGGGACTGACATCTCTGCTTTTGATCCCTTCCTAAATCATCCTTAAGCCTCTGTTCTGGGCTGCTGTCAGAGGTGAGCTCGGATCTGTGATTGTGCTTAGGAGCTGTGGAGCTTCTCCCGACCTCCTGAGGCTTCTGCTTGCTGTTAAGCTTCTTGAGCTGGGGTATTTTTGTTTGCCTGTTTAAATGAACAGCTATTCTTGTGGCACAGTTGTGTTTGATGCTATGTTAAAACACAGTGTTGGAGTAGATGTTGGGTTTAGTTGTTTGAGATTCTGGCAGGTTGTGTTATCACCATTATTATCAGATATCAAAGGGATGATGTAATGCAGGATGTATCCTCTCAGGGGGAAAATTAAGTAGATACAGAGGACTGGAGGCAACAGCTGCTGATATCACTGGATGTTTTCCCATGGATGTTATCAAGTGCTAGCTTGGATTCTTGTGAGCTCCAGAGAAAGTCTCACAAAAAAGCTCTCTGCTTCCCGAGGGATTTGGCTTGCAGCACCCTCCTTTTCTCATCTCTCTGGAGCACATTGGTAGGATGCAGAGGAACTCAGGTTTATCCTTAATGTTTTTTTAATCACATCCATGAGCACACCTGGTGTTTGGCAGCCAGGACACCAGCTGGAAGGGTCTGAACAGTGAGCACTTCCTGAGTGGGAGAGTGGGTTTTCTAGGGCCAGTAGCAGCCTGTGGGGCTGTAGTGTGCTCCCTGCTTAGTCCATGTTCAGAAAACTGGCTTTTGGGGGCCAAATTCAGCTGCCCTGGTGGTGCAGAGTGCTCTGTGTACACCTGAGCCTTCCCCAGTGTCCTGACATGTGGAAGGACTGGGATCCAGTTTTGAAGTGTGGGGTTGTGACCTCTCCTCCCTTGCAGCCCCTCCTGGCTCCTGGATGTCACTGTGAGCTCTGCCAGCACGTGATGCTTCCCCCAGCCATGTGCCACATCTTGGGACAGAGAGAAAGAACTACCCCAGTTTGTTCTTTTCATTTTGGCTGGTTTTTCTTTAAATATTCAGGTTAAGCAGGTTCTGGCAAGGCTTTTTCTGCAGCCCCAGTGTGAAGAGCCAAGAGCGCTTGGTCAGCCCATCCGGAGGTGAATAACACTGGAGAGAATCCCAGAGGCGGCAGCAGGTCCTGCAGGCCCTCCTCTCGCCTGTAACCCTTTGTGGGTGTTGCAGATAAAGCCTCCTTGTCTTCAGCAGGGAGGATTTTGTGTCTGGTTTTCCTGATATCCATGCAGAGGAGCTGCTGGAAGTGGTAATTTGAATCTCTGGCCAAGGACAGCTGAGCTGGGGCTGCGCTGTGGAGATTATCTGATTGTGCTTTGGATTTAATGCCCTGAGAGATCTTGCTTTGGATACAGCACCTGGCTCCCAGCAAGGATCCTGCTCTGAGGTGATTTGTCTGCTGGGTGACAGCAGCACACAGAAGGTCAAACGATATGTCCAAGGTCCCCAGGTAAACAACTGCAATGGGGATGCTCCTCTGGAGATTCACATACTGGACAGCAGAGCAGGGAGCTTTGGCTGTCTGACATACCTGGTTTGAATGGTGAAAAACCTCCTTCTCCAGCATTCCTTTGTTTTAAAGGAGAGCTGCTGGCCTGCCTTGCCAGCTGAGCTTTCTGTGCCTACCCTGAAGGAACAGCCTGACTCTCCTGGAAGAAGCAGCTTTCTGCAGCTGAAATCCTAGTGCAGAAGTGTGGGAGAAATCTGCTGTTCTGGGAGCAGCCTGACTGGTACTGAACAGTGGGTTTGCACTCCCTGGCAGTGACTTGGACTTGGGAAAACAGAGCTGAGTTGCTCAGAAAAAGAACAGACCTTTCCTTCAGTCCTTCACTTGGGTTTCTGTTTCCATCGGTGCCTGCAGAGTGTTGCAGACATGCGCCCTCTTGCTGCTTGTCCAGGACCGGGATGAGGAGTTGAGGAGGTGCTGCCAAGGTTAACAGCGGGTAAAGGAGCGGGTACATGGTCAAGGATTGCCAGGACATCCTCTTTCTGAAGGAGGCTGAAGCACTCGGTGCTGTTTATTCCTCCCCTCCTGGTTCTGGGGAGGTGGTGTGCAGGCAGGAGGCAGCAAATGCGCATGGGAGGAGGCAAAGCTGAGGGGGAGCTTTGGCCCATTTGCAAAGCAAACATCTTTTTTGTTGTTCTGCATAAAACCCGGGCAGAAATAACCACTGATAACTGCATGTTCAGCAGAGGTTTTTGCTGCCTTTCCTTTGGAGGTAAGAGCTGTCCGGTGGGATTGCGTGTGGTGGGAGCTGAGCCACGTCCCTGTGAGCTGTGTGTGAGTGGGCATGCACATGGAGAGGGCAAAGCCCTGCGAGCTCTGGGCACAGCACGGGGNGAATAGTGCAGGGCTGTCGGTGCCAGGGTGGTGAGGGGTGCTCTGGGGTAGCTCCTGCCCAGTGCCAAGGGGAGGCCAAGTGCCCTCTGGTTTCCCACAGATCTCTCTGTTGGAGATGGGCTGGGTTTTGTGCTGCTCACATTAAGATGAAAGAAACAGCTTCTAAGAGGCTTAAAAGCAACAGGCTTTCTTTTCCTCCTGGGAAGGGCACACAGCCAACATCTTGCTCTTTACAGATCTCTCTTAATAAGCAGAATATTGCATTAGGAGCAACTGAGCCTGCCAAGTACGAGCAGAACAGCCCTGCATCCCACAGTTTCCTTCATCCCAGTGCACGTGTGGCTCTGGGATCCATGGGCTGTCACCCTCGTGGCTGACATTCCCTCATGGGCTGGCTCACCCTGGGGCTGTTGCTTCATCTGATGGGTGTTGGTGGAGTGGCTGGTGGAGGACTCCTCCTCTCCTGTGTTTTCTTGCCAGCTGCTTTGATGGGGGGAGTGAGGCTAGGGAATGTTGAAAGATGATACATTATAGGAAAGCAGCTTCTGAGTGGGAATGGGAGGAGATCTATTATGTTAGAAAAGCTGTGGGTTCAGTTGGCCTGTGAGGGCCAGGAAAGCTCCCTGGCAGGCTGGTGTCCCCAGGTAAGGACTCTGGTTGGGCTGGGCTCATCCAGAACTCTGCAGGCACGGGGACAGGAAGGTCTGAAGCTCCTGGATGCACAGGGTGGGGTGGTTGTCTACTTTGAGAAGAATAAATCCTCCTTTTCTTTACAACTCCACTGAGCTAAAAGAAGCACCCAGTTTGTAGCTTTGTAGGTCACTGAAGGAGAAGGCAGGCTCTGCAGTGTGCCTGGAAATGCTCTGTGCCATGGCAACTCTGCTTCCCTGCGCTGTTAAAGAACAAAATGAAGTGAAAAGCAGGAGGAAGATGACCCCCAGCTGCCCTGGTGTTATTCTTTGAAGCTGTGTGACTGCAATACCACTTCAGACCTTGGAGGAGAAATTCTAGTCAGGAAGTACAGACTTCTGGGGGAGACCCTGTGCCTGTCAGGAATCTGCTCAGCTCCTGGGGGGATCAGTGTGCTCCTCCAGGGACTGACTAGATTTCCTGCTACCTTGCAGGAGACTGCTCCATGGCAGGGAGCATGAGCTAGGTAAAAAGAACTAGAATAAAGCAAAGCCACGTAGGTGAGGAATGGATGGGTCTTCCTGCCTTGCTTGCCAAGTTGTTCGCTCTGCTTGATCCAGCAGCTGCAGGTGGAGGTGGCTGAGCCCCACAGGCACCTCTGTGGGCACACCTGCAATGCAGGCCTGGGGCAGCACTGGCTGCCTGGCCTGGTGCCTGTGCGTGCTGTGCTGTGCTGGAGAGGTTGGCGTGCTCTGGGCAGGCTGCCCAGCACGTGACACACTGGTGCCAGCAAACAGGATGAGCAGGGCCACATTTGCTCCTGGCCCCTTGGGGTGAAGGATGAAGCTCCCAGCACTGCTCCCTGGGCTCTGGTAGCAGTGTCACCCTGTCCCAAGCACTGAGTGAACAACCTCTCACTTGTATTTTCCAATTTAGTCACATCCTACCAACTATAACTGAACCAGTGGAAACAGGGAAATTGGGGTTCTTGGTGGTGTTGCACTTCCTTGGATCTCAGTGTGTCAGTGGGGCTTTGCCACGTGCCAAGGACATGGAGCCTCATGCCTGCCATTGAGGGGGCATGTAGGGAGACTCCTGCCCAGGGGAGAGAAGGTGTTTGGGGGGGCAGGCAGGATGATGCTGCAGCTGTGACTCCTCTCCATCTCTATAATTGACTTGCCATCTTCTTTTACCCAGATCCAGTGGAAGAGGCTGCCTTCCAAACTACACTGCTCAGAGCGTGTGAAGGCCTCTGAGCTGTTGCTGCGGGGAAGAAGACAGGTAAATTGTACCCCATGTAAAATAACAGCTCCAGCTGTTAAATATGGTCTTACCTTAACTCACTGGATTTATTTAGAGATTTATTTAGAAATGCTCTGTGGGTTTGTACCCTCTGTCCCAGAGTTTGCACCTCAGGCTTGGGGTGGTGGTCCTGCCATCCCTTGGGGCACAGCATTGTGTCACTGAGGGTGGAGGTGTGGGGCTGTGGGCAGCTCTTATCCTCCTGTGGTACCCCAGTGATGCAGCCAAGGCTCTTGGCACAGCACGTTCCAGCCCAGCACTGCCTTGGAGTGTGGCAACACAGTCCAGAGCTGCCCTGATGAGCTGCTGTGCACCAAGTGGGCTTTTACAGGCAAGGCCCATGGAGCTGGCTGGAAGATTTCACACCTTGGAGTTGCTGCCTGGTCCTAGCCTGTCCAGCTTTGGGGCCGTACTGTGGGTCTGCCTGGGGGGGAAGCTGAGGCCAGTGCAGTGGTGGCACCAGCCCTGGCCTCCTCCATTACCTGTCACCTCCATCCCAAGCACCATGCAGCTCCATGTGCCTGTGGCACCAAAGGCTGGTGTCACCTGAAGGCTTCTGTCCCTGCAGGGCCGCCTGGAGCCATGTCCAACGACCCACCCCCACCCTATCCGGGGGGCCCCTCAGCACCGCTGATAGAAGAGAAGCACGGCCCACCCTCTGCACCAGGTACTGGGGGTGTCCCAGCTGCTCAGGGGTGACATTGCCAAACAGAGAGGACCCAACCACTGTGGGTTCCCTGGGACTGCCCTGGCTGTGGCCTCTCCTCACAGCATGCTGGGGAGGGTGGTACAATGCCTGGCTCCATTTGTCCTCATGTCACCCTTGGGGGAGGCAGAGGGGGTCCTCGGGGCAGTGACAAGAGCAGGAAGCACTCCCAGCTCAAAGCCGGGCACTGCTCCCTGCTGTGGGGTAAATTTGGGTTTCTTGTGGCCCAGATGATGGGGCTGAAGGGGGTGCCCTCTGCCTCTTGTCTCCCTTCCCTCTTGGGGTTGATGCCCTGACCACACAGCCAGGACACCTCAGCTCTGCTGCCTGCTTGGCTGCTGACTCTTGTTTCCTTTCAGAGGGTGTCACCCCAGTGGTGGGACAGCCCCAGGGGGTTCCCATCCCCCCTCCTGAGTTTGGACCCCCCCCATATGAGCCGCCCTCGCAGCCGGGGTTCGTGCCCCCCCACATGCCCACAGATGGCTCTGGGCCCTATGTGCCACCAGGTGAGTCCTGCAAGCGGTTGGGGGACACAGCAGCACGTATTTCCTGGTGCCCCGGGAAGGGGGGGGACACAAGAGGGGATTGGGGCTGCCATTTGGGGTTTGCAGCAAGGCTCCTTGGGATGGGCTGGGGGGCACAATGCCTGTAGCAGAGTTGGCCAAGTCCGTACTCAAAGGGTGGTGTTGCAGCAGGGTGGGGGTCTCGCCTGTAAGGATCTGCCCTCTCCTGCCATGTACAAAGGTGCTCACTTGTTCGTGTTTCTCTTTCACAGCAGGATACTACCCACCCCCAGGCCCTCACCCCTCCATGGGCTACTACCCTGCCCCAGGCCCCTACCCCTCTCCTGGTGGCCACACAGCCACGGTGCTCGTCCCGCCAGGAGGTGCCACCACAGTCACAGTGCTGCAGGGAGAGATCTTCCAGGGTGCCCCCGTGCAGACGGTGTGTCCCCACTGCCAGCAAGCCATCACCACCAAGATCTCCTACGAGATTGGGCTCATGAGCTTCCTTCTTGGCTTGTTCTGCTGCTTTGTGGGGTAGGTGTTGCAAGCAGAGCTGAGGCCTGGTGCTGGGTGCTCAGCCTGGTCCTGGTAGCCCCAGTGCTGGTGGCCTTGGCTGGGCATGGTGAGGACCTTGCCACAGAGGTGGCACTGGAGCAGCACAGGGGTTCCTGGGGTGACAGATTACTCACATCTCTTGCCCATGGCCCAGAGTGAACCCCATGCTCAGGGGCTGCCCCAGCTCCACATCTCTGCCTCTCCCTGTGCTCTAGGTGCGATCTCTGCTGCTGCCTGATCCCCTGCCTGTTCGATGACTTCAAGGACGTGACACACACGTGTCCCAACTGCAAGGCCTATATCTACACGTACAAGCGCACGTGCTAACGGCACCCCGGAGCCACTGGAATGCCACCGGCGCTGTCCTGCTGCTGTCCGTCTCCGCGTGTGCATCACTCCTCGCTTCCCCCGCCGGTGCTGTGTATGTGTTATCCCCGGCTCCCTCCCACGCAGAGCTGCCAGCACCTGCCCCCAGCTCTGCTCCTCACTGGGAATAGTTGGATTGGTGACACTGGTGCACAGGGTGGGTGGGCCCAGAACCCCGACGCTGTGGAGGGGCTGCCCTGCAGTGCCCAGGAGTGAGAGGCATCACTCTGCACCCCATTATGCTCTGGGGTGTGAGCGAGGCCCCTCTTACCTGGAGCAACCCTGGGAAAGGCAGCAGCTGGCTGCAGGTGCCCACCCCAGTCCCACAGTGCAGGAGGTGCCTGGCTGCAGGGATGTGCTGGGATGGGAGCCCAGGAGGGGAACCCAAGCAGCCCAGGGTGCCCTCAGGGGCTGCAGCACAGCCTTTGTGGCAGTTTTAGGAAGGGGCTGAGTGGCAAGGGACAGAGGGCAGTGCCACACACCACGTTTCAGAGAAGAGACAGAGCTGCCTCTGAGCACGGAGAGGGGCCCGGCAGCAGCACTGTATCCTTATCAGCACCTCCGTCCTGCCCGGTGGTCACTCCAGCTGCATGCGCCTCCTCCCAGCCCCGCCGCAGCTCTGGGGGCAGGGACAGCCCCAAGCAGCCCTCGCCCCCACTGGCAACCTGAGAGCCAAAACTGCACCCGGCATGTCCTGGCTGCCCGGCCCGTAGAGTAGAGGAGTTTGTTACCAGGCCGCAGCTCCGGAGCCACATCCTGGGCCCGGCCGGGGCTGTGGGGTCCTCCTTGCATGCAAGTGTAGGGGGTATTTTTAGCTCACTCATTTGGGGCAGAAGGAAGGGGCAAGCAGGCAGCGACAGGAGCTGCCAGCAGCACTCCCACAGCAGGGGTGAGAGGACCTGGGAGCCAAGTTCAGCTTCTCAGGACTGCACCTCCCTCCCCTGCCCCTGCAGCTCCCAGAGTGCAGTGGGGAGGTCTCTCAGTACACAGGTCTGCAAACACAGCCTGGCCTGCACAGGCAGCTGCTGTTTGCTCAGGGGTGGAACTGTGGCAGTAGTCAGTATTTTTATGTAAATAAATAACAGACCCTGAACCCGTGTACATCTTTTCTTTGCTCCTGCTCAATGGGCCTCAATGGGCACGTGGAAGCCCCAGGGACAACAGCAGGGACCATAGGGGGCTGGGGCAGGACTTTCTCAGGGACTGCATGAGTCAGAGACAAGTGAAACAGTGTGGGACTCTGCACTCCCCCCATTAACCCCCTCCCCAGCCTCCCTGTTCTCACAGTGATATGCTTTTGGCTTTCCCCAGCTACAGCATTGCAACTTTTTATTCCAGTCAAGGAAAAATAACCAACAACCAACCCTCAACCCCAAAGTTGCACAATACACATCTGTCACCTCCATACCCCACCATGGTCCTGCCCCCAGCCCCAGGGAGCTCCCTCCAACAGGAGTCAGACAGTTCCTAGGACATCCCTACAAACAGGACACTCCTTTGAGATAACAGCCCCACGGCACAGCTTCTCAGGGCAGGAAGGCAAGTGCTTGTCACTTGAAAGACTGATGACACATTCTGCAGTTGCAACCCGGGGCAGGAAACCCCCTCCAGACACTGCTCCAGGGATGGAGATGAAAAGCCAAGCATGTGAAGCCTTTGCCAGGACAGGACAGGACATCTCTAGCCTTAAAAGCTGCCCCAGTCTGGGCAGGGCAGAGCTGCAGTAGAATCCTCACCCCCTCGCAGCAGCCAGTCCTGTGCACTAGAGTCAGCTAAAGATGTTGTGTTACAGCAGCGTGCGAGGAGGCTTGGACAGTCCCGCAGCGTTCCTCTTTATTTCCTTACTCCCGCTCTGCAGCCAACTCACCACCAGCAAGAGAAAGGTCTGAAAACAGGCAGGTGACATCTCTCCCCTTGCCCCCGAGCAGAGCCACACTGTGCCTGTCACAGGATGTACCAGGCTGCAGCTCCTGCTGCCACGGCCACGCAGGCTGCCAGCACCAGCTGCACCAGGGGCTGCCTGGCCAGGCCCACAGCAGCATGGAAGGGGCAGCCAGGGCCTGCCGTGCCTGTAGGACACAGAAAGTACTGTTAGCACTGCATGGCCTGTGCCACACACCCATGGCAGCTGTCTCGTTGCCACCACCTACCCAGTTTGTCTGCATAGT
>JACBWW010000024.1:1900112-1973867 GCA_020086605.1 Lanius collurio | reverse complement strand
GTGTGAGCTCACACTGGGTGTGCAGAGGGGCAGTGTGTGAGCTCACAGTGGGTGTGCAGGGGCAGTGTGTGAGCTCACACCGGGCTGTCAGAGGGCAGTGTGTCAGCCTGCATGCTGTGTGTGTGGGTGGCAGTGTGTGAGCCTGCACAAACCTGTCTGGATATGCAGCATGTGGGCTGGTGTGTAAATGGGGCATTTGGGATCCTACTCACAGATGACAGGAAGGGCTGGGTGTGAGCTTGCACATGTGTGTGCAGGTGTGCTACTCCTGGTGAGACTGGACCAAATGGAGCCCCAGGGCCTGAAATACGAAGAGAGGATAATTTTTGCAGTGAAAGCATTCCCTTCACAGCAGAGGGTTGGAAAACAAATGGCTCTTCCAAAACAAATGGGGCTCATCGGCCCCAGCACCGGAGAGATCTGCCAAGAGGCTGCTGGGTGGGAAAGGCCATGTAAACATTGGTTTAATCCCTCTGTCCTCCTGCTGCCCGCAGGGATGCTCTAGCAACATCCCTGCCTCTTGCACCCCAAGATGCTGCAAGGCCTCAGGGAGCAGTCTGGGGACTGCTCCTCTCTCAGGTTGTCCCTGGCTCCCCCTCCTTGGCTCCCCCAGGCCTGCCTGCCCAGTGGCTGAGGTTCCTGGGAGGTTTTCATCCTCTGTCAGGACTCACATCCCTTTGCTGTAGGCACAGGGCATTTGTGCATCCAAGAGCAAACAGGAGGCTACACCCAGGGCTTCTCAAAGATGGACAGACAGACAGTGAGAGGCAGCAGCAGGAGCTGCAATAAGGGAAATTCCCCATAAACACATGGACAAATCATGAGGCCACTGTGAGTGTTCTCAAATACTGCAGGAGGGGCCTGGAGAGGACTGTCCTTGGAGGTACTCACATGGAGTGGAGTGGCAATCTATCCTTGGAGATACTTGATGGGAGCTACCCAGGAGCAGCCTGCTTGGAGTGGGCCCAAGTGAGAGCAGACTGTTTCATGAAGGTCCTCCATCCACACTGTTCTGGGGAGAAGGTTCCTCCTGGAGTGGCAGCTTGAAAGTGAGAGCCCCATGCTCACAACCCAAGCAGGGTAGCAAGGGTGGGCATGGGGACTCTTGCCATCCCTTCTGTCCCATCAAAAGCCACGAGTCCAGGTGCTGCGTCCTCATGTCCCAGTGCTGTGAGTGAGTCTGCATGATAGCCTGGATCTGTGCTTGGCTCCCATGACCCAGAGACCACTCTGCCTCATCCTCCTCATCTTTATCCTCCTCCTCCTCCTGCATGTTTCTCCATGAAGGTCCTTTGGCATAGCTGCCCGCTATGCACTGTGATGTCTGATTCAATCTGAACCGGTGTCTTGCTCACCAGAACCACTGAAAAAACCTGGGAAAGGTTCAGCAGCACCTGGCAAATGTAGAATCTGCTCAAAAAATGTTTATAGAAGAGGAAAAAAACTAGCAAAACTTCGAGGAAAGAGAGAAGACAGGCAGCAACCCTGTGAGACCCTTGCCTCAGGAGTGAGAAGCAGGAAACATAAGGAGCCATTTATTTTAAGTAAACTATAAATATTGGACTACAACAAATTCATGTAAGAAAAGAAAAGTTGGTCTGAATTCAAAGATTTCCGAAAGGTCGTGAGCAAACGTGTGATTGAGTCTGGCAATGTGGTGTGTGCCTGTGTGCCCGTGTGAGTGCTAATCAAGGGCTGCAGCACTAGATACGGCATCGTCCCCCAAATTAAAAACAGAGCAAATTCAAAACTGAGACAAAAGTGTGTTGGAGTCTCATGGCTGATGATAAGATCGGTGGGTGGGGAGTGAGAGTGGAGCACATCCCTCTGAAAATGGCTGCTCCAGCTGGGAGCGGCTCTGTGCTGCCATGCCATGCTGCCCTCCCCAGCACTGCCAGTGGAGAGCATCCTGAGTATGTGGGCTTGTGAAACTGGGGGACCTGTAGCTGCTCTGGACAGGCTGCTATGGGGGATGCAGGTGCCACTGGTGCCTGTGTCCTTCACTGGTGCTTCCTGCCAGGGCTGGTGTGGGCTGTCAGGTCAGCTCTGGGTATGTGCCACCACTGCCAACCTTTCCAAGTCCCTGTGAACTCTTACAAGCTGAGATGCAGCCACATCCTTATAGGAACTCTGGGGTATCCCCAGCTCCATCAGCTGCCTCCCTGGGATGTCTTGGAGAAGAAAGTGTTGAGAACAGTGCCTGCTGGATGCAGCTGCACTGTGTTCTGCTGCAGCATGAGCAGGGCAGCCCTGCTGGGGAGGGATTTGGGCAGAGCTTGTTCATCACCAGAGAATCACAGGATAGTTTGTGTTGGAAAGGACCCTAGAGCCCATCCCATCCCATCCCACCCCCTGCCACAGGTAGGGGGACACCTTCCACTGTCCCAGGCTGCTCCAAGCCCCATCCAACCTGGCCTTGGGCACTGCCAGGGATCCAGGGGCAGCCACAGCTGCTCTGGGCACCCTGTGCCAGGGCCTGCCCACCCTCCCAGGGAACAATTCCTGCCCAATACCCCATCCATCCCTGCCCTCTGGCAGTGGGAAGCCATTCCCTTTTGTCCCATCACTGCACGTGCTAGCAGTCCCCCTCCAGCTCTCTTGTAGGCCTTTAGGTACTGACAGGCCCCGTTTAGGTACAGGAGGGCCCCACTTAGGACTGATGTTTACAGGGTCACAAGATGATTGGCTTTAGTCACCAGTAAGTTTCCATCCTGGCCAGTACCCGAGTTGGAAGCTACAGGACGTTTTTTCCAGTAACAATGATACTGTTCCAGTTGGGCTACGACTCATTTTTTCCAAAGATCTTGTAACAATGGTACCAATTCACTTGGGCTGTGATTCAGGTAAATGATTTACCAAGGCTAACAAGAATTACTGCTTATCCTTTGTTCCCCATCTTGGTTGGGCAGCTGATGTTCCTGTTACAGGCAGGATCGTTCCCTCCTGTACCCTGCAAGTACCTGGGGAGTGTCAGGGGATGCTTCACTGCCCAACTGCAGTCAGGGTTTATCAGGAACTTCTCACAGTGTAGAGCTGGCCTGAGGAGGGGTGGGGGCAGGATGCACCACCACAAGATCCATCCCAGGGAAATGTCACAAACCCAGCCTTTCTAGCCCCAAACTAGCAGGCTTGGTGAGGCAGCTCTTGTGTTGCAGAGCTTCAGATTTTTGCAGCAGTCTTGGAACTTGCTTGCACTCTGTGAGCACTAGTAACTCTTTGCTCATACTTGGGCAGCTTTTGGCTGATCTGCCCCAGCTTTGCTTGGACCTGAGCCCTGCTTTAACCTTGGGCAGAGAATAAATCTGATGGGCACGAGGTGCTGGCCCCTGCTGTGCTGCCAGGCTGATGACAGTGAACATATTGCTCTGCAAATGGCGCCGGCTTTGTGTGACTGCTCTTATCACAGCCAGCTGACATGTTTTGCCCTTTTCTTTCTGCCTGTATGAAGCATTGCCCTGGTCCCCGTGGGCCAGCCTGGCTTTCACCCGTGAGCCACCGCGCCGCGGTGCTGCTGCCAGGGGCACCTCTGTCCCCTGTGCCTGCTGCAGCTGATGCTTCAGGCAGTGGGGGATGCCATCAGCGTGCCCAGGCTGGGCTGCAAGCGGCCACACAGCACGCAGTGCACCCACACCCACCCAGGACAGCCGTGCTGGCACTCTGGCTGCATCCACTCACTGCTCCTGGCTGCTGCCCTGGCCAGGGCACACATGAGGCTGTGTGCTGCTGCTGTGGTTGCTGCTGCCATGGGGCTGCTCCCGCTGCATGGGACTGGCTGTGCAGGGGCTGTGCCAGGGTGGGTGCCCCATGGTGGGCAGCTGGTCACTGGATCTCAGCAGGACCTTGAGGTCCTTGTCCCGCTGTGCTGGGGGTCCAACACCTCCTGAACCACCATGCTGGCTCTGCCCTCTTCTTGCTGGTCTAAGAGTACAGGTGGAGCGGACTAAGGTGTCAGCAGGTGTGCCACACCACACCATGCCACTACTTCTCACCCCACGCTGCCCACAGGAGGCCGCAGAGAGAGGTTTGACCTCCTGTGCTGCCTGTTTGATCCTCCAGGAAGCTTGCAGGACTGTGGCATGCTTGGAGCCAGATGTGTCTGCAGGATTACAAACAGCCCGTGTAACAGATTACTGTGTCACCACTCGTTTGCTCTGTCTGCCACCAGCATTGTCTGACATCTCTGTGGTCACTGTGGCATCCTTCAGCTGCCATCACTTGTCACCATCAGTCACATACACTACCCTCAGACTTGGCCATTAGGCAGATTAGCCATAATTAGTACTGCCGTCATCACTAATCACTATCTTCATTGTCAGTTTCAGCACCACCCAACGCCTACTATTCCCATTTCTTGGGAGTGTGTTGGATTCTCTGGCGCGTGGCGTCTCTGATCCAAGATGAGATATCTTCTTTGAAGGGCACTGCTTGGCTTCAACACGTCCTGGAGACCCGCATCCCTGAGCAGGTTCTTCCAGTGCTCCCGAGGCACTGAGCAGGTTTGTCTCTTCCTGGCTTTGGAAGCACCTGCTACCAGTCCCTTCTGTGGGTGATGGGATGCTGCTGCCTCTGTGGTGAAATGAGGCCCGGGCTGTGCTGAGTGCTGGAGTGCCTGGGTGAGCTGAGGGGATGCTCAGACAGCCAGGCTGCTCTGGTGCATCTCAGGTGGGTATCTCAGGGACTGATGGGAGGAGGACAAGGTTGCAGACCAGTAGTCCCATCCCTCTCTACTCCCACAGGACTTTTGGGGCAGGAGCAGATACCTGGCAGGGTGGAGGCTGTGAGCAGGCTCTTTGGCAGAGCGGACACCAGGGTTGGTGTCCTGCTCTGAAATGTGCTGAGTGGGAGCCCAGAACAGGGTGGATGCAGTGCAGAAGGATGTTCTCCTTCCCTCTGGGCTGGTGGCTCTGGTCCGTGCTGTGTCCTGCCCCCCCCGTGTCCCTCTGTGCTGTGCCCTGCCCTGTGTCCCCTGATGCCGTGTCCCTCACATCCACCACAGCTGCTGTGCCAACAGGGATGCCTGCAGCACTTGTCTGGCACATGGCTGGTCCCAGCAGGGGAAGACCAGCTGCTGTGTGTTTAGGAGAGACCCAGAAAATATTGGGGCGGGCTACAGGGAAGGTCAAACAAACCATTTATTTTCAGGCAGAACAGTCAGATGTGAATGTCTCTGTTTAGGAATCACATCCAGATGCTGAAATTAAACATCTGGGCTTCACCTCTGTGTTTTGTCTGCGGCCCCCAAGCGTGGTGCAGCCTTTGGAACCATCTGCTGAGGAGTTATCACCTCGTTCATCAGCCGCCCCTCACCCTCTGATGTGCTGGGAAGGGCTGGGAAGAGTCATGATTACAGAGCCCCGCTGCTGGTCACGCTCTGCCTGCCCCCTGCTCCACCCCACAGGCTGCTCTGCAGCTGCCACTGGTGTGATGTGTCTGAGGGCCTCAGCTCCACAGGCCTTTGGCCCTTTCCCTGGGCAGCAATGTGGGAGTGTGTTCAGTAAAACTTGGAAGAAGTCCTTTCATGTCCTGGATGAGATGAGAACTTTTCAGTCTCCAAGAAGGGCTGAGGGGCAGACAGAGGGTTTGCACAGCCCCTGGGGGTCAGATGGGCAGCTCTGAGCTGCCAGTCCTGTGCTCTCGAGGCATCAGTCCCTTGGCAGAGGTTTGTGTGCTGAGCATCTGCAACCCAGGCAGCTCATATCCTGCTGGACAACTCGGCTGGCACAGACAAATCCCTCAGTAGGAGGAGGTCCTGAAACCCTGCATGCAGCCTATGCTGGAACAAAGCTGGCAGCGGGGCCAGTGTGCAGGGTGGCATGGGGAACGTGGCCAGGGTAAACCTCCTCCAACTCAGCTCCAGCTGTTTCCTCTGGGCCTGAGGGTGTGATGCTGGTGGGTACTGCCCATTACCAGTGGTCTCAGCAGGACTATGTCATGAGCAGAAGAAGCCAGAGGCTCTGAGGATAGCTCCTGAGAGCTTGTTTGCCCTGGTGCTGTAGCTGCTGAGTCTTCTCCATTTGGCAAGGCCCTGGTGACGGTGGTTTCTAGAGAGGTCCAGGGCTTGCAGCCTGATCTGGCAAGGTTCAGGCTTGTTTACTGCATGAAGAGCTGCTGGCTTGCTCAACCAGAGCCCTTGCTGGCCTTGGGTGACCTGACCCATGCAGTGGCACTAGCGATGGATGGGTGGTATTTAAATAGTCCGAATCATAGAATCATGGAATCATAGAATCATGGAACATGCTGAATTGGAAGGGACCCATCAGGATCACTGAGTCCAACTCCAGGCCCTATGCAGGACACTCCAACTATCCCACCCTGTGCCTGAGAGCATTGTCTAAACACTCCTTGAACTCAGGTTTGGAGCTGTGACCCCTTCTCTGGGAGTCAGTTCCAGTGCCTGACCACCCTCTGGGTAAAAAACTTTTTCCTGATACCCAGCCTAAATCTCCCTTCAGATCCAGACATTTCCTTGAGTCCTGTCACTGGTCACCAGAATGAAGGGATCAGAGCTGCCCCTGTGCTGCCTCTCGGGAGGATGTTGAAGAGCTCAATGAGGTCTCCCCTCAGTTCTCCTCTTCTCCAGGCTGAACACACCAAGTGCCCTCAGCTGCTGCTCATACGGCCCCTCCAGACCCTCTCCCATCCTTGTGACCTCCTCTGGATGCTCTCCAATGGTTTAATGTCTTTTTTATATTGCACACAGGACTTGAGGTGAGGCCACCCCAGTGCAGAGCAGAGTGGGGCAATCCCCTCTCTTGCCTGCCAGCAGTGCTGGGCCTGGTGCCTCCAGGACAGTGATGTCCCTCCTGGCTGCAGGGCACTGCTGACTCAGATCCAGCTGGCCATTGACCAGGACCCCCAGGTTCCTTCCTGCAGCTTCTCTCCAGCCTCTCCTTCCCAGTCCATATACACAACCAGGACTGCTCTGTCTCAGGTGCAGAATCTGGCTCTTGCCTTTGTTAAATTCCACACAGTTGGTGATTTCCCATCTCTCCTTTGTCAAGGGCCTCTTTGCCCTTGAGGAAGTCAACAGCTCCTCTCAATTTAGTGTTGGTGGCAAACTTCCTTAGTATTCCTTTAAGTCCTGCATCCAAGACCTTAACGAAGATGTGGAAGAGAACTGAGTTGAGGATGGAACCCTGCTGAACCCCATTAGTGACTGAACACCAGTCTGATGTCACCCCACTCACTGTCCCTCTCTGTGCCTGACCCGTGAGGCAGCTGTGGGCTGGACAGTTTGTTGAGAAGGATCCTGACAGAAACTGTATCAAAAGCTCTGCTGAAGTCCAAAAAGATCACATCTAGTGGCTTTCCTGGATCAAGTAGTTGGGTTACCCTTCTTTAGAAGGAAATCAGGTTCGACAAGCAGGACTTTCTTCTCATGAAGTTGTGCTGGCTGTGACTGATGCCAGCATTGTCCTCCAGGTGATTTTCAATACTCTCCAGAATAACATTTTCCAGGATTTTCCAGGGCACTGAAGCAAGACTGATGGGCATGTACTTTCCAGGGTCCTCCCTCAGCGGCACAAGGGAAATACTCCTTGCTTTATGTAACCTCTGGGAGCTCAATAAGAAGGTGTAGTTTGCTTGGGGACAACAACCCCATGGCTTTACTCCTGGGGTGGGATGGGAATCATCACTGTCCCAACAAAACCAAGACCTGGCTCTTGTGACTCGGCCAACCCAACCAGCTCATTCCTGCTTGTGTTGCTGTGGATGTCACTGTGGTTCTGGCTCGCTCTTCCTCTGCTCCTCCAGGAAGACCCCCCGTATCTCCAGCAGGCCTGGAGGCAGGGGATGCTGGAAGTCTCACTCAAGTCGACCTACCACCCAATTTCCAGGCTAGCACTACAGACTTGAGCAGCAGCAGGGAATCTGAGACCCTAAAGGACAGGGATCCTACCCTGGGGACAGTCCTGCCTCCCCACAATTCTTTCACTTGCAGAAACCCAAGGCACGTTATGTCTTATAGCCTTGTACCAAGGACTCATCATCTCCGGGACTGGCCATCAGCTTGGGAATTTCAACCTTTCCCTTTCTGGAGGTTAACCACAACTGCTTATTGGGGTAGATGGGGTTTGGAAGCGGATCTGGAAAAACACAGCACAAAATCCTCCTTGGTTCTATAAAATCTTCAAAATACAGATTACAATTTGAATTTCCCAAGTGACCTTTCTGGTTCAGAAGAGATTAAATATCAAAAAGGTTGTTCGGTTGGCAGAGCTTTATGGTCCCCAGCACTCCTCTGTGGTCTGCCCTGCTGCAGCAGAGAAGAGGCTGGGTGCTGCTGCCTGCAGCCACGGCCATGGGGAACGACCACAAACTGGATGGGAGGGGCAACGTCGTGCTTGCTGCTCCCTCAGAGTGTCAGGTGCATAAAGATCAAAGAGCTTCCCCTCATTTTGCTTCATTGTTCTGCTGTGAAACTCTGTAAATGTCCTGGCACAGGCAGCCTTGGAGCACCTTCACTGTGCAAGTCTGATCCGAGATAATGAAAGAAAAGCTTTGGTTCCTTCCAGATGTTCCAAGAGGAAGGGAGTCTGACCATGAGCTGAAGCAGCAGAGCCCAGGATGTTGGAGTGGTCTCTGCTCAGGACTGGGATGACCACCAGCTCTGGTATGCTGGACATGTGTCCCTGCTCTTGTTTCCCCATAGCTGGCTCCCTGTGCAGGCAGCTCTGCTCAGGGTGTGTCAGCCATGGGTAATAAGCCAAGCTGACCTTGTTGGGCCTGCTCTGCAGAGTTCTTCATCCACCCTTTGCTTTTCTTTTGTCTCCTGAACCCATTTTTATCCCCGAGACTTCAGCCCCAGCTCTGCACAGAGAGGAGCTGCAGTTGTGTGTGAAAATGGGGCCAGCTCTTGCCTCTGTCTGTACCAGAGGGGTCAGGAGTCAGCACCACGGGCTGCTCCTCATCAATCTGCTCCATCCACTGTCGCTGCCAAGAGCTGCCTGTGCCCCACAGCAGGGCAGGGTCTGGCTGGCAGCAGCACAGTGGCCACAGGGGTGGCCACACAGGGTCACCCCAGCTCTGCCACTGGCACTCCTGACCCCTCACATGCAGCATGACTGGCTCTCAAAGATTGTGTCCTGACATCGTATTTCTGGCCACATGTTCAGGCAGAGACACATTTGGAGATGATTAATTAGTAGAAAGGAAACAGGTCTAGAAATGAGGACCAGCTGCCAACTGAAATGGAGCATTGGTAAGTTTATTGCAAAGGCCAAAGGCTGTGAGCAGCAGCTTTGGAGGGTTTTGGGGATTCCTTGCAGCTAATTGCCATGTGACAAACCCTTCTTGTCTCTGCAAGCAGCCCCTGCGGGACAGAGACCAGCTTGTGGTGGTCTGTGGTGCCTCAGCTACAGCTTTGATTCAGAGTTAACCAACAGACAGGCTTGTTTTACCCCAGCAGTTGACCCTGTTTGATTCAAACAAAGCATGAGAGAAATGTTGGTGTGTTGGTGGCTGTTGGAGGCAGTGATTTGGATGTCCCTAAGTAGCTCACTACTCCTGGGAAGGTCTCACATGAATTCTTCTGTGATCTGGCAGGGCTGGACACACAGATGCTTTTGGTGCAACCTTGTGGGGTGTCTCTAAGTGCACCCCTGTGAGCTGCCAGCAAAATTATTCTTTTTTTTGCCTTTTCCTAGCATTCTTTCTGAATGTAAGACGTAACAAAGGAGATGGGGCACAGGGAGGGGTATGGGGCAAGGCAGACCCTGAATGAGAGCACCCTTGCTGAAGACCCTGCTTTGGGCTGTCTACTGGGGCTCAGGTTCAGGCTTGACTTCCAGGCAGGTTTTGGGGGCTCTTCTCTGTAAAAAATTATCCTTCCCTTGAGTATCTTCATTAAATATAGCCCTGTTGCCTCCATACTTTTTTCTGAGGTCACAATATTCAGGGTGTCCCAAACATGCATGATTGTCCTTCGTTCCCTACCTTGTGCACCCCATGATTCCCACGTTTCCACCTCCTTGGTGGCTCAGCAAGGCCTGGTGGGGATGGCACCAGTGTTCAGTGCCAGGGCTGGGGCCAGGCTGGGAGAGGGCACCATGCTGTGGGCTTGTGCCCTGTGGAACTGCCAGGAGCCCCTGGCTGCAACCCAGACAAATCCATATATATGTGAGACATCTTCTGCATGGGTGGCTTGGAGCTCCTGGAGAAGCCCTGGGAGAAAAGTGGGGGAAAATCAGGAGTTTTGCCCTTGTGGAAATTGTAGTGTTTCAGAATTTGCACCTATCCTCAAGAGGGTGGAGAAATGAATTTTCCAAATCTTCCCTGGGCTGGAAATTAAAACAAACAAACAAACAAACAGGAAAAAAAAAAGAGGGCAGCAATGTTCAGTTCTGAAAACCTCATTTACAGTTCCCATGCACTGGCCTGTGCCCTCTGGAGCTGGTGGGGCATCACTCTTGTCCCCAGGCCAGGTTCATGGGAGGTTTCATGTCAAGCTGATGTCAAACTACTCAGGTTTGGCTAAACAAGCCTGAGGCCTGATCTTTGGGAGAAAACCAGAAGTGTCCTGGAGGGAAGACATTCCTTTTGCAGAAGCCATGTGTTCCACCAGAAAACTGCTGATCACCAACACTGTAGGCAAGTGAGGCTTGGCTGAACAAGAAAAGCAGGATATCCCAAAACGGGGGACAAGAAACCCTGTGCAGGCCTGAGCACCTCTGCCCAGCCAAGGGGTCTCTGCTCTGAGCTTGTGGGCAGAGCAGTGTGGAGTTCAGCCACCTCTGGCTGGTGGGAAGGACCACCTGAAGGTTGCTGATGGAGGTAACCAGGGTCCATGGAGAACACATGGAGTATCTTTCTCCTGCCTCATTCCCCAGAGCAAATGCTTAGAGGTGAGTGTCTGTGGGTAAGTCAGTATTTCACTGGCTGGAGGACAGGTGTTCCCAGTCCTTCCCCTCATGTGTGGGGTCTCACCAGGAGCCACTGCTGAGGCTCTCCATCCTCACAGGGCAATGGGATGCCAAGCTGGAAGGGCACACAGAGGGACAGACGGGCAGGTGGGAGCGATCTGCACCCTGGCCAGGTCTATCTTTTCTTTACTGAGAGGAACAAGAATAATGAAATGCCTCATTCCTTTATTTCCCTCGGACTGGCTGTCCCCACAGGCCCTTGTCCTGGCTTGGGCTGTTGGTAGGGGTGATCTATGCAGCAGATGATCTCCTCCTTGAAGCTGAAAACCCTTATCTGTTAAAGAACATGAATTAATATCACAGGAGATGATGTTACCTGCAGCAAGGCCTGACAGCACCCAAGGTGAGCCAGCAGCTCCCAGGCCCAGAGCTGCCCACAGACACTCCCAGCCTCCTGCTTAGGGCTAATCATGACTCCTTTTTTGGAGACGTTGGCCAGGGAAGTTTCTGATGGGGTAGGTGATGGCCACCTCACTTTGGGGGGCGTGGATCCTGTGGTTTGAGGCACCCTTGAGGGTGAGCATGCCTGACCCAGGGGGTTTGGCTGCTCTTCTTGTGGGACACCTGCTCTGGTTGCAGTGGGGCCTTGCAAGAGCCACATGGGGCTGGGATGGTGGTGTGGGGTCTGGGTGAAGGAGGGACTCAGGTGCCCTGGGGTGGAGGGGGCTGTACATGAGCCTGGGTGAGGAGGAGCAAGCAATCCTCAGGGACAGGAGAGCAGGGGGAGGCAGTCCTGTTGTGGAGATGGGGAGTCTCTGGGGATGTCCTCCCCGGCCCCACAGCATGGGCAGGTGGGGCATTGCTCCTCCAAGCTGCTCCCCTGGCTGCAAAGCCCTACAGCCAGGAGGACTCAGAGGCACTTTGCCCTGCCAGAGTGAGCCAGAGCCGCTGACTGGCATGGGAGCAGCAGGCAGAGCTCAGCTTAACTAGGCTAATTAGACCATAGGACCACTGAGAGCATTCCAAAGGGCAGTGTATTTGGGATGTCACATGTGTATCCCAGGTATAGTCCCTGCTTTATCCATTCCTTCTCCAGGGGAGCCCAGCAGAGAGCTGAAATTCAGGGCTGCAGGGGCCACCCCACCACCCACCCTCTCTCATTCCCATTGCCTCTTGTCCTGGCCTGCTCTTCCCATGACTTGCCCTGACTGATGCTCTGCAGAATTCAGCATCAGGCTGGGAGCTGGAGCTGGGGGAGTAAATGGAGCCCCTACAGCCTCTCTGTGGCCAGGCTGCCAGTCCCAGCCCTGCTGAACTCCTGATGGGCTAACCAGGGCTGCTGGCTGGGAGCCAGGCTTGGCCTCAGTTAGGACCACAGAGGGACCTGCACCTCTCAGCCCCAGGCTGAGCTGTGGGCAGAGCTGCTGGATGGTGCTACTTCCAGCTTTGGGGCCTGGATCCCTCCTTGTGCTGCCAGCTGGTTCTGGCCCCGTTGCACCCGCTCTGGTTGGCTGTACCTTCATCCTCTTGGGCAGCAGAGGAGGATGGGCTGGCAGCTCTAAACTGACATTCAGCTGCAGTGTCCGGGTGGTCTCTGCTCCCAGGGTGAGGACCAGGCACCTCTTCAGGTCAGTGTATGGGGGAAGTGTGGCTGCATCCCAACCACAGTTGCTGAAGTTTCCAGCCACCATGGAAAACCCGAGCCCATGTGTTAAAGAGTGGGAAAACAACAGATGAAGACACAGATGGGTGTTTGTGAAAAGTTTTTGCAATGTGTCAGTTTTTAAGTCTGCAATGGTGTTTTGCTGGCTTTCTGATGAAGTTGTAGTGGAAAGGTGTGGGCATGGCCATTTTGGACATGTGTCCATGGGAACATAATAATGGTTCCCCAGGTTTTAGGTCAGCTTCCAATCCTAGAGGTAAGGCAAGAAGCCACTGATGCCATGATGATTTTTTGCCTATTCTTTCAAACCTCTTTTGTACCTTTTTACAACTTCTGTATTCTCAGTGCTTTTTGCCTACATTCCTGAACTTGTTTGTTCAGTTGGGAGACTAAACATTTTAGAAGCTTCGTGGTTAGGGATCAGTGTGCCCCAGACCCCAAGGTCCTCTCCAGAACACATTCTGTAAACTGAGATAGAACCATCCAGGGGAAGGTGCCTTGGGGAGCGGGGCTCACTCGAGCCTATCACTGGGGAATTTTTGATAGATATGCTAATTAGTAACACCTATAATGTGATACCAGATCTTTGAGGGATGTGCATTTTGGGTGCATGGAGGTGCATTCGACCTGGACGTGTGCACCTAAGGATCCTTAAATTAAATACCAAGGTAAAATCCCTTTTTCCCTTCTAACTGTATTTGACTCTTGATTTTAAGATCAGGAAAAGGCATCACCACCACCTGGAAGGGAACTCACTTCAGTCCCTCCTTCTTGGGCAGCCATGAATACAGGCAGGAGGTGAATTTCTGGAGAAGTAGCTGAGTGATCCTCATGGAATGTGGCAGCACCTCACTGACCCCAGGGCCTTGCTCCCCTCCTGATATGAGTTGCACATCTGGACACAGAGCCATGAATCAGATGGATATCCTGGTTCATGGAGACATTTCCCCATGCAACGAAATGTTCAGCACAGGGAGAAATGTCTTGTGGTGCTCTCAGACCCAGTGAGCTCTCACTTCTGTGGCTGCAGCAATCAATTGCCTGCTCTGGCAGCAGAGTTGGCCTCAAACCCGCTGCCATGGTGGCAGAGGTGGTGATGAGGAGGGGGTCCTTTCTCTCAGCAGATTGCCACTTCTAAACCCATCTTCTAACACAGACTGGCTTTGAAGGAAAGCTCCTGAGTATGCGTTTCATTAAGATTTAATAAAGCAGCTGCCTGCTCCTGAAGAACAAAATGATTATTAGACCCTTTATTGAGGATTAATAGCTATGTAATCAGCACGTATCTGGTTCCTACAGGCATCTATTACATAGCTTCCAAACCTCAGTGAATATGTTTCTAATTGGCTTTTAAGAACATGCTGTTGCTTTATTAAACCCTAATTAAATGCATATTGGGTGAAGTCCATTCAGAAGTGGTTATTGCAAACTACTTGTCATTACCTAATATGTGCAGCCTAATGGGCCTTCAGCTTATTTGCTCTGTTAATTATTAGATTTTATGGCCTTTGTTTGGGCTTTGTTTTTGTAAACTGGGTTGCATGTGTTGGTTTCTTCCCTATTCAAAGCCTTCCCAAGAAATGGGTGCTGGGACATCCAGGGACGGGTACTGGGTTTGATGAGCAGAGCAGACTGGGAGAAGCTCTTCCCATTCTACAGATTTTTTTAGGGGTCCTCATGTGTCTCCTGATTGCACTGGGCCCAACCCTGGTGGAAAGCAAATCTTCAGGCTGGGCTGAAGGTTTCAGGATGGGCTTCAGCCTGAACCATCGTGGGACCACCTTGGGGCTTGAGCGAAAGGCCTTTAACAGGCTCAGCTGCAGCTTCCACTAGGACCTGACAAACCCTCCAAGCCTTGCCTAAATCCTTTTCCTGCCTGGGGGAAGCAGTAGGTGGGGCAGCCACACCAGCCAGCAGCAGCCTCTTCCTTGGCTTGTCGTGGTGCCTGCAAAATGAGGGTGCTGGTTCTGCCTTCACACAGGCTCTGAGCTCCATTAAGCATCTGTTACACGTCTGCAGGCCTCTTTCCCAAAACCCTGTAAGCATGAATTGTAAGACACCCAGAACCGGGGGATGTGGAGGAGGTTGTAGTACAGACTCCGGCTGAACAGCAGAACAAGGGATGCTCATGTGGTGATTCAGCAGAAAAGAAGTGCTGCATGCATATTCAGTCAGCAAAATGCTGTGTTGAGAAGTATGGCATGGCTGAGCTCTGGGAAACTTCATGGATTTTGGTTTGAAACCTATTTTCCATTTATTTTTTTTTTTTTCCTGGCAGCATCAGAACATGTCCTTTCAACAGATTCAGGACAGGCCATATCCAGGGCAGGTTGGGGGAAAAGTGGCCCTTTGTAATCTGCTGTTGCATGGTGTTTTCTAAGGTAAAATGGAAAAGTCAAAATCAAGGCAAGTCACAGTCAGAGCAAAAATGGTTCCATTTGCCCAGATTGAGGTTTTTTTCCCTTGTTTGTTTGTTTGTTTGTTTGTTTGTTTGTTTTTGTGAAAGGAAGGAATTTCCATTGTTGAAGAATTTCAGAAGCCCTCAGAGTCTCTCAGAGGGGACGGGGGGATGGTGCCAGCGCTGACCACAGCATCCCGGCCCCATCCTTTGCCCTGCTCTGCTGCCCCGCTCTCCGGTGGGTCCGAGCACCGCCCTCGGGGCTCAGGTGCCTCCCCGGCAGAGTCGTGACTCCCCCGGGGACATCGGCCGCGTCTCGGTGGGTCTGGCCCCGCGGTGGGTGGAGGCATTTTGTCGCGGTTCGGAGGGAAAGAGGGTCACCCTGGGCTCATCTCCAGCTGCTGAACCACCGAGGCAGCACTGCCAGCGGGCGCCTGAGCCCCGTGCCCACATCGCAGTGTCTCAGGTGCTGCTCGGGCTGTAACCCCTGTCCCCGCCCCGACGCCTCGCACGGAGCTGAGCTCAGCTCCCAGCCCCGCGCTGCCCTGGCCAGGCAGAGCACTCGGCCCCAGGGATGGCTCTGGTAAAAGCCTCTGCCCCTGACAGCCGCCTCTTGATCCTCAGCTTCCTGCCACTCCGGATGCTCTGACTCATGGAGAATGAGCACCTCGCCCGAACTTTCACCTCCAACTTGAATCACCCCCAAGTCAAACTTGCTAATGCTTGAAACCTTTGGTTAATCCCCCTCCCCCCCCTTTTTTTTTTAGGTTTTCCAGCCTTTGTACTTTCTGCATCCCCGTTGGAAGCAAGGGTGCCAAAATACTTTGTAAAAGGCTGTTCTTGCAGTGCTTCCCAGACCTTCCCTCACTAGGAAATGCCGGAAACCGTGGGAGCAAGCCTGCTCACTGGAGAGCCTCGGCGCAGGTTTTGCAGACCCTGGAGATCTGGAGAAGCTTGAACTTCCCCAGGCGTGGACCTCTCTCCAAAGCCAACAGGAACTCGGAAACTTTGGGGCCTCTTTGGTTTTTCTCCTCTCTAGACCTTGAATCTTTCAACTCAACCTTTGTATTATATTTGTATGTTGCGTGAATATGCCCTTATTTTTCTAATTAGGGTCGCAAATTCCTCATTAAAACTGCCTGCAGGCCAGTCTTGCTTGACTTAAGACAAAATCAGAGAGGTATCCAGGCTTGGAGCTGTATCTCCTCACCCTCCTTCAGAGCCAATGGATGAAGAAAATGATCCAGACTTGGAGTCAGCTCTGCTGGGAGAAGGGTTCCCCTTCCCTGTGGCAAAAGGGGAGACCACACAGCTGAATGAAACAGCACGAAAGGTGTTAAGAGGCATCACCAAGAGAAGCCAAGGAGAGCCTCCTCCTCATCTCCTTCCTGAGCTTTGGTGGAGATGGGGATCCATGTGCTCTGCAGAGCCAGTTTGGTCTGAAATTTAAGAGCAACTAACCACTTGTTTGTTCCTTTAACATTACCCAATGACTTTGCTGCTGGCTATTCTATTTGAATGGGCTTCCCTGTCCTCTAGCTTCATCAAAATTTTCTTCTTCCTAGAAGATGTTCAGGAGAGGGGAGAGGAGAATGTTTCAGGTAAGAGCATTTGGCTTCTTGCCTGCCTTGTGTGGGGAAAGAGGGAAAAATTTCAGCAAAGCTGAAAATGAGAAATTTTCACTTTGAAATTTCCCTAAAAATAAAAGAAGCAGCCCTTTTGGCAAATCCTTTTGATCACAATTCCCTTTTGTTCCGTTTGCAGCCATGGATACAAGTCTTGGGGGGGATTCCTGCTGACTGGAGCCCTGTTTTGGTTTGTTCCTGTTCCAGTGGCAGCAGTGGGGCTGGGGCATGGGCTGGAGAGCCCTGAGCACCCTGCTGCTGCCCCAGGACCATCACCTGGCCACCATGCAGCTTTAGTGAAGGACAGATGCAGTCTGTGGCAGATTGGGCTGCTGGCCCCTGGCTATCAGGCAGGGTGGGCACCTGGACGCGTCCTCAGCTGCACCAGCCATGTCCACCTGAGCCATGTCCATGCAGGCAGAGGAGGGAAAGGAGAGAGGCACCGGCCCAGCTCTCCCCACCACCTCCCCTCAGACAGCTGGATCCTGCCCAGCTCCTCCTGACCATGTCTGCACATCCATGATGGCTGAGGGCTTGAGCAATGCTCTCCCTGCAGCTTCTTTGGAGCTGTTCCCCCAGTGCAGCTGGCTCTGTGTGCCACCACGCTGTGCTGTGAGCAGTGCCAGCAGCGTGGCCGTGGGCCGTCACTGCAGGCAGGAGGGTGAGGGCAGGTCGGGTCACTCGAGCAGAGTGATCCCCTGAGCAGAGGCCCGGGCTGGGAGCAGCAGCAGGAGATGTGTGGCCGTGGGCACCTGCAGTGAGGGGAGAGAAGCCCTGAGCCTGGTTGTGCTGGAGGAGCAGAGCGGTGGCACACTGGAGCACGGCCTCTGGCTCACCAGCTATCCTCTCCTGCAGCCTCTCCTGACCTATGCATGTGGCCAGTGCTGTCAGTGCTATGTCCCTCTGGTGCCCACATCCCTCTGCTGACCCTGCAGGTTGCCCAGCTGAGGGCAGACATGGCTGTGGAGGTCCCACCATGGAGGGGATCTGGATCCCTTTGTTCTCCTTCCTCCCTCGACATTCCCCTTGGCCATGGATCAGCTGGCGGGACCCAGCAAGTCTTGCAGCAAAGATGAGCAAAGAAAAAATCTCCTTATGCCTGTAAAAGGAAGAAGGAGAGCACGGCAGAGACAGGCCGTCTGATCCAGCTCCACTTTCTACTGTGGAGGCGGGAAGCCTTTCGGACAGGATTTATTTTGTATAGTCTTCCATGAAAACTGGATCCCCCTCCCCTCCTGGCCCTGCCCGGCCTTAAATCATATCCTTTGTAATGACATTTCGTGCTTGTGTGGCGCCTCGCTTCTGAGCATCCCCAAGTGCTCTGTAAACGGATGTCTCGCAGCCTGCCAGGAGGCCACAGTACCACCCCTGCACCCCCCTGCCACCAAGGGAAGGTGATAAACCCTTCCCACATCTCACCTGGATGCCTGACCATGCCTGCATTAGTGCTGCAGCCTCCCCTGCATCCCTTTTGACTACCCTGCCACGCCAGCCACCTTCAAGGAGATCTCTGTCCCTGCTGAAGTGCCCGGAGTGAGGTACTCAGGGATGGGCAACTCCAGTCTAAGTTGGTGGGATGCTGCCCTGCAGCCTGGCACCTCCCTGCAGCCTCACCTCCCACCTGGAGAGTCCCTGCCAGAGAATCAGCATAGCTGCTCTCCATCATCAGAGCTGCAGGGTCAGCAGAAAGCCACCGTCCATGTCCCCAGACCCCAATTTTGGTCAGGAATGGATTTCTCTGGTATACGCTGTGCCCTGGGGCAAGGAGGGCATTAACCACATGGAAGTCTTGCTTGCTGAATCCAAATAATACAGCATTTCAGATTCCCTCTTCCCTGCCCAAGCCCTTGGCTGTCATCAGGTCCTCCTTAGTCCTGCTCAGAGGTTTCTTCACAGCTGCAGGTCCCAGGAGATGCAGTGGTTTTCGTCGGATGCCGCTCCGGCTTGGCCTCCCCGGATCTCCCCCAGGTCCTTCGGCTGCTTGGCTTCCTCTGTTGGATGTCCTGGGCTCTGGGCAGGCTTGCTGATGTAGGGACAGCTGGGCAGCTGCTGCATCCAAGCAGGATTTGGGGCTCTGACAGACGGTTTTGGAGGTTGTCTCAAGCTACCTACTGGATTTCTGTGAAAATTGCCCTCCTGGGAGGAGGCCTTTTAACTTCCCTTGGAGCTGGAAAGCCGCAGCCCAAGAGCTGACTGCTGACAGTGATGCCCTTTGGTGGGAGCCAGCAGTGATGCCAGCTGGGAAGGGAGAGGTTAACCCTGGGTGTAGGTGGTGCCTTCTTCCAGTTGCAGCTGGTCGTTGCTGGGAGGAGAATCAATGAAGAAATGTCCATGGACACTTTGGTTGGCTCCAGGTGCTGATGGTGCAGCCCCTTCCCAGGGGTCTGGAGGATGGACTTCAAGTCTGCTGGGCCACTGCAGCTGCTTCTGTTTGGAGCAGAGCTGGTGACCTGCTCCAGCCCTCCAGGGGCTGGGCTGTGGGTCTCCAGTGAGCCCTGTGAGTACCAGGCTGCTCTGGGCTTCTTTTTCCTTTACAGAAAGTCAGCTTTATTCTCCTAAGGCACCTTGAAGAAAAAGATTGGAGTCTGAGGGAAGGTTTGGGGTGAAGTAGGGAAAAGCAAATGCCCTTGTCTGGTCTGGTCTGGTCTCATCTTCATCTCATCTCGACCCATCTCATAACTTTATCCCATCCCATCATACTCCATCCCACCCATCCCATTTCACTTACCCCATCCCACCCCATTTTCTGTTCTTCCTGCCCCATCCTACCCTATTCCATCCCACTCCATCTCATCCCATCACACTCCTCCTATTCCACTCACCCCATCCCCCCACATACCTCTTCCATCCCATGCCATCCCACCCTCTACCTCCTCCCCATCTCCTGTGGACATCCATGCCAGCCATCCCCAGACGGAGCTGCCCTTGCCAGGGGCATGGGCCAATTGTGGTGGAGGCCACTTGGAGCAGTTCCTTATTCAGGATGTGTGTCAGTGAAAGCAGAAACCCAATAAGCAAGATAAGGAGACGATTTATAATGGAGTTTGTGAACTTTAGGAAAGAGCTTTACAGCCAGATTTTACAGACCACACAGGGAGAGGTTATACTCTCCAAAACCTTGGAGATTTTTTAAAAAATATTTTTATATTTAAAAAAAAAAAAGAGTTTCCAAGAATTAAATAACACGAAAGTGTATGAAATATGATGTAGGGAATGTTCCCCTTGCTCTCACATCTGAAGTTAATTTGGGAGACGCTCTGAATAGCTTTTTAAAGAGTGGATAAACATTGGCATCAAAAGTGTAAATAAAGTTACCAGACAAAGCGGCCGTTCAAAGGGAATCGTCCCTGGGACGTTGGCTGGGCAGCTCTAATGGCCGTGTCAGGAACATTTGGAGATAAAACAAGGGCCTGGCCGATTAGCCTGGGCTGCAGCTCTCCACCTCATCTCCCCCTCCTGGTGCCAAAGGCAGGCAGTGCTGGCAGCTGCTCCCGCAGTTTCCTGCCTTGGGACGGCCCTGGTGGGAGGTTCCCTTCGCTGGGACCCCCTCAGTCCCCCACACCACCACTGCCCAAAGCTTGGAGGGCATGCTTCCAAGCAGGAGCTACTGAAGCCTAATTAAAGGCTATTGGTGCTGGTCTCTTGGAGATCTGGCTTTGTCAGAGTTGTGGCCCAAAGCATTTCTGAGAAGGCCTCAGGTTATCTCACTGTGTGGCACACCGGCTGCTTACACCAGTACAGTCCCATTCCCCAAGATGTTTTGATTGATACATGCTGGGTTGCTCACAGATATTCGGAAATACGACAGGACCTTCTGTGTCTCTGGGTTTAAGATTGCAGCTGGTTGGAAGAACCTAGAGGGGTTGTGTCTCTCCTGAAGCACATCTTTGCACCAGCATCAGGGTTCTCCATGACAGTGCCCCAACAGTCTGTGGAGGGAAGGTAAAAACAGTGTGATGAACTCTGATATCTCATTTAAATCTTCCCAAGAGGAAGAGAGATTGTCACATTTGAACCGACCTTTTGTTTGCATCTTTTCATATGAACCTGAAGGGAAACTTCTGGGAGCTGTCCTCGATGGAGCAGTTTGGGAAGGAGAGGCAGTTGTGGATTGGACTGACTCTGGCAGTCAGATTCACGCCATGAGGTGCTTCTCCTTGCCCTGTGTCTCTACCAGAAGGGATTTTCCTGGCAATTGCAGAATTAGGAACGGGTGTGGATAACAAACTATCTCTCCTGCATCCAGAAACTCTTACTTCCACAGCATCCAATGCTGAGGGCTGCTATTGCACTTGAATATAGTGTCAGTTCTTTCTTCAGCTGAGGCCTTGCTCCCAGCTCTGCATCCCTTCATTGGTGAAGACAGGATGGTAAGGACAGCAGCCACAACAAACACAGGGTGTAAATCCACCTCTGGGAGATGCTCACGGCTGCCTGCACTGCAGTAGGGGCACAAGAAGCACCATTCATGGCTGGGGGGCTGGTGAGCTGCTCTTGGTGCTCATGGCCCTGGAGACCTGAGAGTTCTGCATCTTGACTGACCCTACCTGGGGAATGTGGTAGATCCACCACATATCTGCCAATGTGCCAGCTGGGAATTGGGTCCCACTGCTCACTTGTGACCTGGGCACTGCCGTGCTGGGTGAGGTATCAGCTCCTGAGGCTGAGGAGCAGCATGAAGGGCATCATCACAGGTAACCCTGCAAGTCCCCAGCAGTCACACATCCTGGTTTCTCCTACCTTGCCCTGGAGACCCTCTCCTCACTCCTCCTGGTACCCTGCTCTCAGAGCATGCCCTTCTTGTGTCCAACCCTGAAGCCTGTGCAGTGGAAGAAACAAGCTGGTTTGAAGCATGACCCCGTCAGGTAGAAGTTACAAAATTATATTTTAGTATTTCACCTACTCAGGTGACTTTAAGATGGATAGAGTCATGAGGACTCATTTGCTCTGTCCTTTGCCTGGCTATAATAGGAGCTAACCATGACCATAACTGACCTTTTTTTCAGTCTTGACTCTGCAGTATTCTCCTGAGTGATAAGGAGCAAATCTCCCATTGGCAGGGCTGGGGAGATGCTGTCCCACACCCTTTGTGTTAACCACAAGCAGCAGTAGCTCCTCTCTGCATCCTGGGGTGAGACCCAGCGGGATGGGGACGCTGCCTGCCTGGGCACCAGCTGGCAGGGCTGCGCTTCCCCAGAGACCGCGGCAAGGGTTTTATTGCAAATAATGGAATAATTACTCTTTCTTTGCCTGGGACTTGCCCAAAAACAGCTGCTGATTCCTGTGCAAGGGGTCACGAGCCCAAATTCCCTTCAGAGGGCTCACTAGTGCCTTTGGGATGGAGAAGCCTGGCACTGAGAAGGGGACTCTGGCTCAGAGGATGCCCGGAGTGCTCGCTGCGGGCTGGGGCTCGTGCAGACCGCCCTTGCGCATCAGCCTTCGTGCCACTTGTGTAAACTATTACAGCAAAGGGCAAAGGTTAAATGCAGCACATGTGTGGCATCAATTAACGGGATTTCAAGGTCTCCAGTGGAGTTTCTGCTCAAATCTCTTGTGGCAGGTTCAGTTTTCTTAACCCCTCCGATGCCATGCAGTCAGAGGGTCTTGGCTCTGCCAGACTATTGGGGGGGAATGAGTTTGCGCTGGCTGGGGGTCTCCCCAAGGATTGTGCTTGGAGGGGCCTCAGGCCATTTGGGTGTGGGGAGACAGGGACACCACACACTGCAGACACCACACCAGTGGTCTGTGGGGCAAGTGGGAGAGATTGTACTTGTTCTACCGGAGGTGTCCTTGGAAGGGTGCCAGGCTCTGGCAAGGCAGCAAGTTGGTGTATGAGCACCCCCTCATCATGTCCCCCTCTGCTTCAGGTCTGTCTACCTCTGTCTCAGAGCCCTCACAGGTCCCAGCCAGACCCTTCTCCACTGAAGCACCCCATTGTCCCAATGTGTCCTACGGCTGAGTGGACAAAGGTTCCTGCCGGGCTTGGGACCACCGGCGCCTTCACCCCCTGCCAGTAAAACAGACACGGTCACCCCCCACTGCCTGGGGGAACTGTGAGGGGATGGCTGCAGTGGAAGTCTCAGCAGTGATTCAAAACCAGGGCAGTTTTGGTGGAGAAATTGCAGTTGAGAAATTTCACTTCTCTGAGGCCGTTCAGGGCTGCTCCCAGGGCTGCTCCACTGCTCGTCTCCTCCTGGATTTGTCAGTCATACTGGGCATACTGGGAGAGGGAGTGGTTTAAAGGACAGTAGCATGACTCAGGCAGCCTTTAGTGCATCCCATGTCTCCTGCAGATGATACATCAGAGATCTGGATGCCACAACTTCGCACTCCAGCTCTGCCAGGCTGTCCTCCCCAATTCCAGATGTTTCTCCTAGGGGCCAAGACCTTGGAGCCGGAGTGCTTGGAGGGCTTCCACTTTGCTTTTTTGAGAGGGTTTGGCAAGGAAAAGGAATGCTTGAGTTACCATCACCATGAAGAAAACATGAAAATATGATATTGACATGGCCTGAACACTCAGAAGCTTTAAGATATTTTAAAAGCTTCCTGATAGCTTGTGCAGATTTTTGCCTAGACAGATTGCTAATTTTCCATGAACGGGTGCTGCTGAAGGGAATCCTGACTTGAGGGATTCAGTTGGGGGTTCCTGGGGTTTCCAGTCCTGCCTCAAGGCTGACGACCAGTATAATGCCTGGGTCAGGGCTGGGAGCTTAGTGAGGAACATCGATCCCAACACCAGCTGATGCAGAGCCTGCCAGGCTGGGGGAACAGGATGTGCAAGTGCCCTTCTGCACCTGCATGCCCCTGACATCACCTCGCACATGCATTCCACTCCTTTTTGGGAAATGAATCATTTCAATCCTCCAAGTTAAAAAACTTAGCCCCCAAAACATTCAAACCCATTAGAAACCCCTGCATTGTGATGATTTTGATCTGTTTTTCAGTCCTGCACCCTGTTAAGATGAACAAAAAGCATGCTTAAAAAACAGAGATGCTCTGCCCACAGTTCCCCATGCCAGAGCTGAGGGGATACTTCTGGCTGAAAGATGGATTTGGCCTGGACATCTCCATACAAATACCCCGTTAGTTAGCAAACCAGTAAAAATCTTGGTAATCCCCTTGATCTGAAACAAATGGACTCTGCTGTCTGGTGCTGATTTTATTATCAGACACTGCTTAGTATCATCCCATGGCTTGGACCAGTGCCTGAGGCTCAGCACCAAGTCAATCATGTGCTGGCAGGCGAAGGTCTCCCCTGAGCTCTAGATCCGTGCTGGTTCTCGACATGTGTGCGGTGCCCTGGATAATACATGTTGGATTTACAGAGCAGTGGGGTTGCCCTGGGACCTCCAGGACCCTTCAAGTCTGCCCCAACGCTGTCTCCAGATGGGATGGGAGCAGCATAGCGTGGCTGTCAGGGTGAAAACTCAGGTTTTATTCAGTTGTCTTGATGTCTTCTCCTTCTAGGGTGGGAAGCTTGGCTTGGTGGTTGTGTTTCCAGTGTCTGGAGCTTTGTGCAAACACAGGATGAAGGAGCAGGAGTGTTTTTGGGTCCTAACACAATTCCCAGGGTGTCTGTCAGCCTGAGTTCCCACTCAACCATCCCTTGGAAATGGGACCTAGAACAAGCCCTGAGCATCTGTGGGCTGATTTCAGGACTATTGGGAACCTCGATGGCTTTGAGGCCAGGTAGATCCTCAGCTGCCTGCAAGGCATCGACCGTGGCCCCTGACAGCAGCACTGCCAGGCCCTCTCTCCCTCCGTGCCGCCTGCAGCAGCTGAGCATAAAATTTGAGCCCCCCAGAGACCCACCATCAACCACACAAGCCCCAGCCGGTTTTGTTTTGATTATACATTTGTTTCCTCCCTCCTGGGAGTGTCTGACACAGCTTTTACCTCTCAGCGCTTCAACGCTCGGCTCCCCCTGCCACCTCCCTCCCCTCCCGTCGACTCTGCTTGGATTAGCTCTGACCCCTACTGAACTCTGCTGCCAGAAGAAGTGTCAACCCCTTTCACTTTCCGAGAGCTTTCCAGCCCCGAACACTGAGCAGGGAAGGGGTGTCCTCCAATGGAAAACCTCCCACATAATTTTTTCCCACTCCGTGCTCTTGCTGTGCATCTGGGGAGGACAGGCTGTGGTCTCTGTGTCTGGCCATGCTCTGGGGACTTGCAGCACATCTCTGCCCTCCCCCGAGCCAGCACAGGTGTAAATAGGGCAAAAGGGGCTTTTAAGGAGGATTTTCTTAGTGGAGGAAAAGGGGTGAGATAGGAGAGAGCAGGGGGTTAGCTACGGGCACAGCATGGCATGGTGTGGCACAGTGCATGTGGCCAAGGGTAGGTGTTTCCATGGGAGTATGGCAGAGTTGCTGGCTGTGTTTCTTCAAGGAGGTGTCCAGGCTCCATGGACGGGTGGACATCAGCGAGATGGAAGGGAGAGGAAGAGCTGGCTGCTGCTGTCAGGAGCACAGAAGATGGGGAGAAGGTATTGCAACTCTTTCCACCGGTTCTGATGGTGGCTGTGCTTCTCCATGCTGAGCAGCAGCAGCTTAAACATTCTTCAAGGGCTCCAAAATTCAGGGGAAACCAGCCCACAGAAATAAAAAGACCATCCAAGGAGAGGGCAGGAGCTGATGCCCTGTGCCCATGGCTCAGCAGGGTTAATGCTGGAGGGCTGGGAGTAACACCCCCACCCATGAGCAGCCACCCCGGCCAGCAGACTCTGGGTGGTGGATGTGGGGCCACAGCTGGGGAGCAGGGAGGTTAACTCCAGCAACACCAATGAAATAAAGAAAGGGAATGCCGCTTGCTAAGGAGTTGCAGATGTTTGGATGTTGGCAGGGATTTGGGTGGAGCTGCCAATACACAACATGGTTTGCAGCAAGCGGAAGGGTGGGGAGTGCCAGGGAAAACCTGCCCCTTCTCTAACGCCTGTGGTAGTGAAGGGAGTCCTCCTGGGGTAGGTGCCATGGAGGAGTGTGTGTGTCTTCTCTCAGAGCTTGGAGATGCCATGGAAAGGATGGGGGAGGCAAATGAAAATAAACCTTGGAAGCTGCTCCCAGGTCTGAGTGCTGCCATGTCCCTCTCTGTTGGAGCCCCTGGAGTAGCCACCTGAGCAGTCAAGGATAACTGAGCCGTGGAGACAACAGCTCAGAGCACAGTCACTTTACATCTAGGACACTGAGGATGTACCTTGGTCTTCCAGGGGCTCTTTCCCCTGTTTTTGTCCCAAGCCTGCAGAAGCCCGGCAGATATCCAAAGCCATTCCTCACTTTTCACAGCTCAGTCCTGCCTAGCTGATGCTGGGTGAGGGCCACAGGCCTGTTTTGGTCTCATCAGGTCAGCATAAACCAGGACTTCAGCACTGCTGTCCCAGAGCTGAGTAGTGGTGCATGCTGTGCCAAAGGGAGGAGCAGCATTGCCCCTGAAGTGAAGAAGTCATCTCTGGAGGTCTGCAAGGACTCAAGCAGGATAAATCCAGGCTGAAGGGCACATTTAGGGCTGTGCTGACCTCAGTGTTTAATGATTTTGTCTTTTCCCTGGCAAAGGGATGGACAGGGACCCGGTAAAGCTGAACTGGGCAGGGTCAGTGAGGTCCAAGCCCTGCTGCTGTACACAAAGAAAGTGTTGGGGTGGTGGGGAACACGTCAGCTGAGGGGTCTCTGGGGGTCTGAGCCCATCAACTCTGGTGTGTGGGCAGGGGGCCAGCTCTTCAGGATGAGTGTGAGTCCTGTTGCTGGCTGGGAGATGGAGTCCTGCCCCAGAGGAGCTCTTGGGAACCTGCTTTGTGTGTCTCTTGGTGAAACTGCAAGCCCTCAGAGTGCTTTGCACCTGCAGCCCCAGACTCGCAGGAGCATCTCCTTCTCTTGCAGCCCTTCTGATGCCTCCTGGCTTCCACGGCCCTTCAGCTGTGCCAGCTCACTGTGGTTCTCTTGGTCTTTGTCAGCAGTTGGTAGCTCTGTGGGCATCGTGCTTCCTGACATGTTTTCTTTTCCCCCGTGACTTTGAGAATTGTATTCATTTCTTTGTTGAGGAGGGAGAGGGAAAGGTCATCCCTTGCTAGCAACTCATTAAAGCAAAACAATGGAAAGAACAGCAAATGGGCTCTGGGACCCGCATCTCCAGGCATGTGTGACGCTGTCTTTTGTCAGTGTAGGAGAGGGGCATCCACTGAGGTGGTGGCATTGCAGGGAGGCTCTTCCACCCCCACCCCCCCAAAACCAATTCAAGGCATCACTGGAGGACCTCAGTGTTTGTCAGAGCTTTTGCTTGTTTGTTTAGTGTGTGTCTGTGTCTGTGTGTGCGCGTGATGTACATTCAGCCCTGCTGTCATTAAAAAAAAGGTTTTAATGAAAATTTTCTCATTCGCTCCTCCCAAGCTCCCCAGCTTGGACCAGTTCTGTTTCTTTCATGTGGGAGGCAGCTGCATTTGTCTCAATAATTGTGTTTCCCTGTTGCTATGTACCACCGAGGACTTGGTGACACAATGAAGATGTGAAACGTTCCTCTTTCCCAGGCCTGGCTCTGGGGGTTTGGTTTTGGCAACATTATGGCCTTCCCTCTCTCCAGGATGCCCATATGGGGTTTGAAGCCCATCTGGCATTTGGCAGGAGAGATTGCTTAAAGCCGATGGTCATGCTCAGAATGACATTGAGAAGGAAGCACTGCTCCATGCCTCTGGTATCTCTCAGGATTACTTGCTTAAATCCATGGCCTGTTCCTATGGGAAAGGGTGGGCAGTCACACATAGCCATGGAGGGTGCCCAGCACCTATGTTTGAATGTCCTGCTAGGCCTGTTGGCCTCCAGACCCCAAACAACCCCTGGGCCTGTCCCAGTCCCATCCTACCAGATGCTGGCTGGGCAGCTGTGGTGTTCCATGAGGGAGTGTGGGGAGCTGCACTGTGGGCAAAGGCTGCTTTGGGCAGCCACACCCCGGTGGTTCATCACTTGTTCTGAACCTCCCTTGCCCTGTCCTCTCTGAGACCTAACCCTCACTGCAGCACCCACCAGCCCCTGGAGGTGGGAAGTGCAGTACAGAGAGGACAAGCTGCCTGAGGCACTGGGCCTGGAGCAGCTCAGGAGTTCTCCTGGTTTAAGGTGGGACACTTCATTGTGTTGGGAAGGTGGGCCAGGCATGGGGGTCTGGGGGCACATTGCCAGAGCAGGGCTGGCAGTGGGAGAAGGAGTGTGGGTGGCATGGGACATGAGGGGCAAGAGGGGCATGTGGGAGTGGGGCTGCATCTGCTGTGGGGCAGGTGGGCCATGAGGTGATTGGGGGTGCGAGTGATGTGGGGCACGAGGGGCACGTGGGGCTGGCGTGGGGCGCGTGGGGAGCGGGAGAGGGGACACACCTCACAGGTTCCACGGGGTTCCTCCTTGCTGGAGCCCACGAGGGCTGACATTGCTGACTCGGAGGGGTCAGGATGTGAGGGCAAGGAGACATCCTTGGGAGAAGGAGCTTTGTGGCCCGCGGGGCTGGGCTGTGCATCCCCCGGGGCCGGGGCCGTGCTCGGGGCCGGGCTGTCCTTCCCCGCAGCGCGGAGAGGTGGCAGCAAAGGCCCTGGGACGGGGGTCGCGGGGACCTGCGGCCGCAGCCGTGGGTGCCGGCTCCCGGCCCCGGAGGGATGCGCGTCCCCCCGGCCCGGCTTCTGCTCCCACGGGCGGGACCCACGCGCTGGAGCCAAGTCCGTCTCTAGGTAACGTCGGAGAGTGGTTCTGCCCACTTCTTTAAAGAATTTCCATCCTCCCGGAAATCTTTCTCCGTCTGACATGACCTCAAGCACTCCCAGGGATGGGGCATCTCCAAGGGATCTCACCACCGGCTCAGGGATCGCAATCTGCTTCTAGGAGTGTATGAGCATCAGCATTTCTGCCCCCTGCTCCAGCCCGGGGCTGCCCCTCTGTGCCCGCTGACGGCCCAGGGTGTTGGAATCCCACGAGAACAGCTTGTGAGACCTCAGGACGTGCCAAAGCTGAAGTTGAACCCTTATCCCAGGCTGGCTGGGTGCCCACAGCCCAGCCAGCCCTAATCTGGGGCTGTACACTGCCCATGTTTAATGAGGTATTGTGTACAGATGTGTCTGCCTGTGTGTATGCTCATGTCGTGGGCTCCGGGTGTCTCACTCAATGTTTGCATCTGTCTGTTAGCGGGTTTGGGCATCTGGGGCTGTTCCCCTTGCCTGATCAAATATCTCCCCAGGAGCGAGTCTGTGCAGCCAAGGATCTTATCGCACATGTCGCTGTCTGCACGGGGAGGTGCTCACTGCTCTCCATGCGTGCAGAGTTTGCACAGTGTCCGTGGGTCATGCTGGGCTGCTGAAGATGCTTCTTCCACTGTCAGCATGTGCTGAGTGATGGGGGATGGGTGGGTGGCCAAGGAAGGGATGGATCAGTGCAGAACAGGGTGGGCTTCCCCAGGGGTGGTGGGTGATAGTGGGGACCAGTGCTGCTCATGGCTATTCTCTCTCCCCAAGGGCACATGGAGCCCAACCTGGACACTATCCTGCATCCCACAGCCATGGAAGGGGGACAGGGCATCCCTGAGGCTTGGATGCAGCATCAGAGATGACCCCACCACTTCTGCAGTGAGGTTCCCTTCAAGGGGCTGCTGGGGGCTGCTGGCAGCTGCTGTGGCCCTGGGCAGGGCTGTGCCCCAAGTCTGGCTCAGCCTCCTCTAACTCACGTGGCTCTAGGATTCGAGGGACCCCCCATTGCCCAAACAGTGCATGACAGACATAGCAGTGCCTGTGTGACACTCACTGTTCCCATGTGTCTTCCCTCCTGCTCTCCCTGCCTCCACCCAGCTCCATCCCGAGGAATGTCCCTCCCGGCTGGGTTGATGCCTGCATCACCCCCAGACTCTGCAGGGCACAGGGCTGGTGGGCAGGGAAGGCTGGCAGCGGGAGGATCACAACCTCCTGCACATGTCACACCCGTCAGCACCTCGGTGAAGCAAAGCCGATGCTGGCTGGGGATGTGCCCCCCAGCTCCCTCCCTCTGTCACAGGGAGCCAAGCGTGCATGCCAGAAAGATCACCCTGTGGTAGAAGCCATCCATCCCCTCTGGAGCTCAGCATTCCCTCCTTGCTCCTTGGCTGCAGGGGTGTTTGGCTGCAGATATTTGCTGAGCAATTTGCATCCAATTACAGAAGCCGGAAGGACTGGAAGGATTTTCCTTCTGGTTTCTCGCAACCAAAGCCAACTTGACCAAATTACAACCTAGGAAGCATCTCATTAGTGGGGAGTGAGGTCTCCAAAACATAGAGTGCTTAGAAAACACTGCCAGAGGCATAGGAATGTGGGCTGTCTGGCAGGTGAGATGGTGAGAAGCCTATCTGGTCACCAACTTTTCTCACCTGTGGTAATTTTCCTCATCTTTTCTCCTGTGGCACCTGAGTGGAGAGGAGATGGGATTTTGGAGACTTCCAGCTCATCACGTTGCTTCCCCTTTCCTGCTTTAGCTCAAGGGGGGGTTGATTTTGCTGGGCTGAAATATGGGCTGGTCTTCCCACCCATTTCTTTCCCCACCAGCTCCTCCTGCCCTTCCTCTCAGGCTGTGTGGTGTCACCCCAACCAGGAGGTGACGGTCTAGGAGCAGAGTCCTGGGAATGGTGGCTACAAGTGTTTAATAACATTAGTGGAAGTAGGATCCTCAGCAGCATCACTGGCCTGTCTCTAGTGCTGGTGCCTGGGGGACATCCCTCACCTGGCCTCATGGAGATCTGCTCCCTGGTGTGGCTGTCCCAGAGGGACTTAAGCCAGAGGGACCTGTGTGGAGCCTGCACAGTCCCAAAACTTGCTGGAGACTTTGTCTCAGGTCGATACAACCTGGAACAGAGGCTGGGATGTGAGGAGGGGGCAAGGCAGGATCCAAAGGGATCTGGTGACTACCAGCTGCCACTGCAGGGGGGCTTTCTGCCAAGGTTTGGGAATGGGAGAGATTGGGGAAGTGCAGCTGGCAGCTGTGCCTGGGCTGCAAGGTGACTCCATGCCAATGACTTAATGCCCTTCCAAAAATACTTCCCCGATAGAGCTTGCAAGCAAACTGCTGAGCCAGCTTGTACAGTGAGGGGATGGAGGCAGGAACGGCTCCGCCGCCTCTGTCCCGCCCGCAGCGCTCCGAGCCGCGTGGCCCATGCTGTGCTGGCTCTCACTCAGGGCTGGGGACAGCTGTGTTTTGAGTGGCATGGTGGGTGTGGGAGCCCATTCCCTGGCTGCCTCCCTGTCCCAGCAGAGCCTGTGGGTGCTGGTGGGGAGCTGCACCACCGCCCTGGCTCCCGGCCTGCGTGGGGAGGGGTCTGAGCTTCCCTGCCGACGGCACCATCTGCTCCCTGAGCTGCCAGCAGGGCTGACTGTCCCTGCCCGGCTGTCTCCCAACCATCCTCAGGTGCCCAGTGGCTGGGCAGGAGAATCCATGTGGGCTCTTGCTGTTGAGGTGGAGGCGGCCATTGAGCAGCCTATGCCTGCTCCTGGCAGCAGGCCACTTCTGCCAGCATCTGGGTGATAGTGTGCACTGTCTCTTGTGCCATCGAGAGTGCTCTCCTCTCCTTGCTCCTCTCCTTGGCAGCTGCCAGGCTGTAGCCTCTATTTCAAGGCAGAATTTAATGTGCTTCAGCTTCCAGATGGGTGATCTTGTAGTCACTTTGCAAATGAGTGTGACTCCCACATCCCACATGGGTGAGGGTTAGGATGGACACAGCTCCCTCAGCACAAGGGGGAAGGAAAGGCTGGCATGGACAAAGCCAAGCTGCCTGCACTAGCTCGGCCTCCCTGACCCCACACTTCACCAGCCCCACTGGCAAGAGAGCTACAGGGTTCCTCTGGTGTGATGTGGTTCCCAGAGAGCCAGGTTGGCAGTGCCTGCTGTGACTGTGGGCCTCCACATCTCTGGGATATCCCAGTGTCTCCATTCCGGGCTTCATAGTGCCTGAGCCCCTCGACATGACCAAAGTGAGTTTGGATATTGAGCTCCCCATGAAGAATATGTCCCACCATGGGAGCTCAAGGAGTTTCCACCAGAGGAAGCTGCTCCTGGCCAGCAGGAGAGGTGGGAGAGGGTGGCCTGGCCCTGCAGACATGGGATTCAGGTCTCCTTGTCCCCAAGGAGCTCCCTGCCCTTCTGTGTGGGTGAATCAGAACCTCCTTTTCGTGAACCGTCCTTGCCTGTCCCTGGGGGCTGCCTGCCCTTCCTCGCTGCCCATGGCACCGCCAGTGCCTGTCCCCAGCTAGGCGAGGCAAGTCCCCTGCAAGCCCCATTCCCCGCAGCCTCTCTCAGTGGCACGCCGTGCTCCGTGCCCTGCTGCTGGCACCCCGGGCACGGCCGCTCCCCCGGCCCGCAGCACCGCACGGCTCCGGCACCTCCCGGCTTTGCCCCTCCAGGCCTGTGGTCCCTGAGCAGCCACGGGTCTTTGGGCAGCTGTGCCTGCTGTCCCTGGGGGCTGGGGACAGCGCGGGGGGCAGGAACACCCCCCAGGTGGCTGAGAGGGGGAGTGGGAGGGGGCTGGGAGACAGGACAGCCCACCGCCCGGCTCGGCTGCGCCGGCTCCCCTCCCCGGCCCCACCGGCCCATTTATTACCCCTCTGCCATTCATCGGGCCAGACAGATGCCCCCAAATAAATACCCCCAGACAATAGGGTGGGAGGGGCCAGCGAGGCTCCTCATGAATAAACATGAGGGTCTTTGGACACAGCTTCCTCTCTTCGCAAAATGGGACCGATTGTGCGGCAGGCATTTAAAATTCAGCCGCGGTCGGGCTGTCTTCCAGTGTCCCCTGAACTGCTGAGGTGCTTAATTTATTTAATAATTTCCCCTCCTCCCTTCTCGGCGACAGACCTGGCTCTTTTCACGCCTTGTCCTCCCTCTTTCTTTCCTTCTTGCTCCCTTTCTCTAACTTTTTTTTTTTTTTCCTTCCTTCCTTTTCCTACTCCTTGTCTCTTTCTCTCCCTGGCTTTTGTGCCGGGGGCCGTGACGAATGGCTCAGAAAAGAGGGTGCTGTGAGAAACTGGAGCTGCGGCTGGCAGAGTGGGTGGTGAGGCCTTGGTGCTCGGGGGGGGAGGCTGGAGGAGTTCTGCCTGTGAGCGCCCGGCTGGGGCTCCCACATGGAGTTGGGGCGGGCTGCTGTGGGATCCCGAGGGCTTTGCTGCCTGGGGGCTTGGGAAGTCAAGGATCGGGCCCCCTGCCTGTCCTCCTGCCTTCAGGGAGACAGCCTTGCAGTGCCCACCCCAGCACATCCAGAATGGGCTCCATGCAGATGAGGGAAAGGTCAGCCCTGCCGTATCACCCACTGGGGGTGAAAAGCAGCCCTGGTGGTGCTGGAGCACCCAAAAGTTGGGAGATGCAGAAGGAAGAAGGAGGTGCTTGTCCAGGCCAGGACAGCCCTAGTTTTGGTGGGGATGGGTTTGCTGGACCCCTGACCTGTTCCCATGCCAGGACAGCCCCAGAAATGCTGGTCTTTGGATCCAGGATGAGTGGCTGTTTGGGATCTTAGACAACAGCATCCCCACTGGGCTTCCAGCACCCCAAGCCCACACGTGCCACTTGGTGTTGGGTGAAGGCAGAACCAGAGCAGCAGCACGGAAGGGAGGGGTGGGAGCACCAGGTCGTGACCAGCAGAGTGGCTCAGCATGCTGGGAGACCTGCCAGCACCCCAGTGTTTCATCAACCAAGCACTGAGATCCTGATGCCACGCACCCCTGGGTGATGTCCATGCCATGCACAGGACAGCTCCAGAGTTTATGGAACCCCATAAGCCGCTTGCTGTGCTGCTTGGGATATGGGGATGGGCAGAATCCCCAATACCCATTGTGCTCCCAGGGCTCTGCAGGGTGGGATGAGCATCACCCGTGGCACTGGGGAGCTGCAGAAACTCCCTGTGCAGCTCTGGTGTGTCTCTGTACCAGAAGAAAGCATTTGCCTACCCCTTCCCCACCTCTGGGATCCTCTGCCTGAAGGCCAGGCAAGGAAAAGGGGAGTTTCTACACAAGGGCTGGCAAGAAGGACACTTCAAGTGATGGTCACCTGCCAGACCATCTGCCCTTGGGGACTGGGTAGCAGGAGAGACCAGGGCCATGCTGGCAGCAACAGGTGCTGGTAGGGACAGGGGGACATCACCAGCTGCAGGCTGGGGGTGGGCAGAGCCTCCATCCAAAGCCCCAGGGCCTCACAGTGCCTGGGAACTCCAAGTGCGGCTTCCTTAGCACACGAGACAACAGGGAGGGGGGTCTCACCGGGGCTTAGAGGTGTCACTGTGGATGTGGGTGCTCTCTGTAGGGCATTGCCCTGTGCCACTGCCTGCCAGGGCTGCCTGTCCCTCTGTCCCTCTGTGCCACTGCCCACTGGTGGGCACAGCAGCTGCAGCCCATGGGGGATGGCGCTGGCAGGCTCCTGCAGCAGGAGGGCTCCTGCGTTACAATCCGGGGCAATCTGTCCCCCTTCCCGCTGCCCAGCAGTTAGGAGACGGTTACTGTTTAATCCCATTTGACAGCTCTTTCATCATCTGCCTGCCTCCCTCCAGCTTCCCGTGGCTCCTCCAAGGCTCCTTTGTGGCCGTAATCAAAGCCTGGTGAGTGATGGCTGCTCAAGGGAGGGAGGGAAGGGACAGTGGAGCGAGGGTGGCTCACCCGCCGGGGGGGTGAGGGAGTGTGGCCTGTCTGCAGCTCCAGGGAAGGGCAGGGTGGGATCACAAGGTGTGGGCGCCTTCGCTGTCAGGTCCTGCATGTGCAGCTGTGGGTGGTGGCACTGGGAGCTGGGCTGGATGGAGCATCCCTAGCACTGGGAGCTGCACTGACCAGAGCATCCCCAGTGCTGTGAACTGGACCATATGGAGCATTCCCAGTGCTGGGAGCTGGTCTGGATGGAGCATCTCCAGCACTGGAAGCCAGAGTGGGCTGAGCAACCACAGCGCTCAGACCTGGGCTGAACTGAGCATCCTCAGTGCTGGGAGCTGGACTGGATGAAGCATTCCCAGTGCTCAGGGCTGGTTGGAGCTTTCCCAGTGACTCTCTCCCAGTCAGGCTGGGAGGTCTTGGTCAGGGCAGCAGGGCTGGTGTCCGAGCAGGGGCCAGGCAGTGGGTCAGTCTCCCCGAGGGGCAGAGAAGCAGATGTCCTCCCACAGCCCTCTCCCACACACCCTCCGAGCACCCTGTGGGACTGGGGACGTGCTGGCTCACAACACCTGTGTGCCTTTCACGCCTGGCATGTGACTGTGGCCCTGGAGGAGCAAGGCAGCTCTCTCCCCATGACAGGGAAGTCTGTGTGGGAGAGATTTTGGTGGAAATCACTTGGGCAGCACAGACTTCCAGCACAGCATGGCTGGCACATGGCTCACATGGGGCTGAGCCTTGTTGTGCCATGGCAGCTTCTGCCATCCCTGTGGGCAGAGAGCTGAGGGCCTGGCTGCTCCCGGGCAGGCTGGTTCCAGTCAGGGCAGGCTGGGACAGGTGAGAGGGCTTCTGAGCCTTGACATTTCTGTGAAATTTGGGAAATCTGGCCCCAAATTTGGTCTGGAGGCTGTGTGGGTGGCAGGCCCCCTCTGGAGTTTTTGGCTAGAGGAGAGGAGCCCACAATCTGCAGGCTCACCCAACAGCTTCCTGTAGCTCAGCTCCTTCTGGACTGAGCCTCAGCTCCTGTGCCTTGGCTTCCCCCAGTGCTGACCAGTGCCATGCCAGTGGCACAGGGATGGAGCCCTGTGAGTATTCAGGGCAGGGACTCAGCACTCACCAGTGCTGCCAGGGAACCCTCCCCACCACCAACAGCCTGGCCCAACCTCACTGTGATTTTTTTTTGTGGTTTTCAATAACATTAAACTTCTGGCTGAATTGCAAAGAGCTGGGTCTCTCCCTCCCAGGACTTGGTAGTGCTCTGCACTGCAGAGTTTCCCTCCTCAGTAACGATGAAGCAGAGAAGGAGGAGAGGAGCCCCCAAAAACCCACACCACTGTGGCCCAAGGCAACTGGCCCTGAGCCCCCGTGGCTGAGGAACACCCTAATTCCCCAGGGAGGGAGCCTGCCCGACCTCGGGTTATCACCTGCGTTGCAGCTGGGTGACAGCTTTCCCAAGAACACATGTTCCCTCATAAACCCCGGCTCTGCTTATCTCAAAGGGCACATCCGACAATTAGCTTATCTGCTGTGAAAGTGAGGAACGGCTTTGGATATCTGCCTGGCTTCCGCAGGCTTGGGAAAAATCAGAGGAAAGAGCCCCTGGAAGACTGAGGCACATCCTCGGTGTCCTATAAATAAAGTGCCTGCGCTCCGAGTGTGCCGCAGACGGACTCCATGTGCTCAGGGCGGGCAGCTGGAGGTGTCCCTGACTTTTAAGGATGTTCAGTGCTTCCTGCTGAAAAACCCTGCCTGCAACTGCAGCCAGCTTTGCCAAACCATCCCAGGGTGGGTGGCAATTTTGTGCAGGGTGGATTGCAGCCTCCAGTTAAATTTTTGGGGAAAATTTCAGCTGGAGACCATGGCTCTTTCCAAGAATGGGGATAAAGGAAAAAAATAAAGGATTTGTTGTTATTTTGTTTTAAAAATCTGTCTTTGAAGCCATTTGGCAAGTAGAGAGGGAAGAGAGGCTGAGCTTCATCTTGTGTCCCTGGAATACGCTCAAATTTGACCACGCTAGAACACTTTATTTGGGAAAAAATGTGGTTAGCATGAGCTTGGTGCAAAGCTCTTCCATAAGAGCAGCTCCCATCCCAGGGCATGCGTTTGCCACCACCCACCTCCTGGGCAAACGGCTGCCAAAGGGCCACTGTGTCCCCACCAGTGTCGTGGGAGTCAGAGGAATGGCAGAGGGAGCCTGGTAAGCTCCGTCTTCTGCAGGCCGTGCTCTGCCTGACTGTGGTTGGTGATTTACACCATTTTTCTCCTGCCCTGTAGCAATCCTGTGTGAAGAGGAGAAGAGCAGGCACTTTTAGCCAGCCCTGTGCCGTGTGATCACATTGTCTCCCCCGTGCAATGTTCTGCAGCCCCAAGGATGTTTCTCCTCCCTGCCTGGCCCAGGATATGTCATCCCTCACTTGGAGAGAAAATTAAGAATTGGTTGAGTTAACTTGCTGCAGATGATTGAGGAGCAAATAACCAAAAAAGCTGGTGGAAAGCCCAATTTTCCTCCCTCCTGGAGACTTTGTGGAGCTCCTTTTTCCTGGAGGCTTTCTGGATGGTGGCTGGTGCCCCATGTTATGCCCTGAGGAAGGTGTGGGCTGCCTTTGGGGGGGACCTTCAGTTGGCTTCCTCCCCACCCTGCTCCTCCTGCTCTACCCCAAATCTGTACCAAGAAACAAGTATATTGTTTGCAAGCTAAAAACTAGGAATGATTTATATGTTTATAAGCCCAGCTCTGGCTCCATTTATTTTGGCAAAGGAATTGTTTGCATCTTTGCAGAATTCCTTCACCCAAACCACTCATTAGATATGAATTTCAAAACAGCCAGAGGGAGCGGGTGACTCAGGGGAATTAGCAAATGGCTTCTCAAAGACTTTTACGTCAGGGACAGCAGCTCGATTGCAGATCTTGGTGCCAGTGGCCCAGAAGACATTGTCATCTCATGTTGGGTCAGTGACTGAGTCAACCAGTGTGATTGAGCACCTTGGTCTTTGACTCCGAGCTGGCAGGTGTCTTCACCGTGAGAAACCTCAGCCAAGGGAGAAGCCAGAAAAGACAGGAGGAGAAGGATTCCATCAATGAACTTTCACTGGACACAACATCAGCTACAGGAGCTGACAGAGGAGTGATGTTCTACCATAGCTCTTTCACCCCAGCGTGAGGATCTGGGAGTTTCTGGAAAGGACGTTTGAGTAGAGTCAGCCTTGAGGTCTGAAGATGGGGTGAATGTGACCACTGGTGCCTCTGCTGTGGGTTTAAAGACCACCTTGTTTTTCACCTGGGAGCTGCTAAGAAAGATGTGCACTTTCTGTGAGATGGTTCCAGTTATCACTTTCCTCCTTCAGACAAGAATCCACAAAGCAACCCCTGGGAGTGATGGTGCCCCGTCACCTTGTCCTGGCAAAGCTGCTTGATTTGGGCTGGCACTGGGAATGGGAGCAGCTTGTCAGGCTGGTTTAGTGAGGAGGTGTGTGCAGGGAGGACGTTGTTCTGCTGATGGCACTGTGGGGGCTCTGGACAATTTCGATGCCCTCAGAAATGTCTGTTTGGGGCGAGGGGACAGGGACATCTTCTGTGGAAGAGGGTTTGTGAGGAGCAAGAGTGGTTGAGGAGGGTGTTCTACCCTGGACCAGGCAGCCCAGACTAGCAGATGCTTCCCATGCTCTGAACCTCCATGGGTACGTGGCGCTGGTGTCCCCAGCCTCTGTGTCACCTGTTTTCTCGGGAGGCACAGCTGGAGCTCTGGCAGGCAGCGTGCCCGGCACCAGCTGGTCCCTATCCACGTGTGTCAGGCAGCTCGTGGTGCCACAAGGCTCCTGGTCTCCATCCCCACTCTACCCCAACCTGCCCTGCACCCCCGCCCGGCTGTGCTGGCTCGCTCCTGAGCCAGCCTTGGCTCCTTGTCTCACAAGTAGAGATGAAAATAAACTCCAGTGAAGGGTCCTTTAACTTTCTCTACTCGAGTGAAAATAAATGCGCTTTCCCCACCACCCAGCCCTGTAAATTCCCTGCACTGTGAAATATCTTCCAGATATAGTAAAGAGACGGCTTTCGACTATTTTTTTTAAACATCTTTAACTGCTGTATATATTTCCAGGGAGACGTAATAAGCGCTACAGCTAATTTATCTGCGTGTACTGTAAATATTTTCAGGAGATAGCAGAAAGGATTTCAAACACATGGCTGGGAGTATTGGCACACAGTGTAGGCTGGGTGGGAAGGACGCCTTTAACCCTTTGCGTGCCATGTATTTTCTCTTTGCTCCTCTCTTTGTGTCCTCAGTGCAGTACCTCCTCGCCTACCCAGGGCTCTCCCTCCAGCTGATGTCCAGCCAGATGTTTGGTTTGAACAGGGTGCTGAGGCTTGTTTTTCCATTTGACCTCATAGTCCTTGCTCTGGGGGCACTGGGAGCTCAGCTGGGAGCCAGTGGGAACTCCCTCCTGACCTACTGCCCATAACCATGCCTGGATCCCTACACTCCTGCCCACATGAGACCTGCTGCTACAAGCACAGGATAAGTTTTGGGAAAAAAAAAAGTCCTGCTTGGGCATTGAAGTGAGTTTCTTGCAGCCTCAGCATCCTTCGGGTTTCAGCAGAAATTGCAGACCCATGGTGGGGGAAAACAGGAGGCTGAACATGGCAGGGACAGAGGTGCTGGCTGCATGTTTTTGTCCCCTTGGCCCTGGGAGATGGGAGTTCTGCAGAAGAAGGAGGCTTAGTCCCCCAGCAGCCCATTCTCAGGGCTCTCAAGTGTGATGGGAGAGCCCCAGGTGATGGAAAGCTGGGGGAGCAGAGGGTAGCAGGGTGCAGGCACCTGTGGCTCCTGGGGGAGCAGCCCCAGCAGGTGTAGAGGTTCCTGTCCATCCCTCGTCCAGCCTGGCCCTAGCAGATGCAGGAGCAGGCATCTCTGGGACACAGCCCAGCAAGCACCCACAACCCCACTCCTGGCACGGTGACTCCTGGCTACACATCCCACTCATGACTGCATCCAAGGTGCTGTGATCCTCTGGGGACCATGACCCTGTTTTCACAGAGTCACACAGAATCACCAGGCTGGAAAAGATCATCGAGTCCAACCCATGCTCTAACACCTCAACTAAACCATGGCACCGAGTGGGAGAGCTCTTGCAGGAATGGGTGACATGGGGGCCACCTTCACTCCTCCTGTGCCCTAACACACCCCAGGAACATCTGTGGGAGACAGTAACTTTTCCAGGGGAAGGTCTGGAGAAGGAAGTCGTGGGGTGCTGGCCTGGGGGAGCAGAGGTCTTTCATCACACAGCCAATGTCTGGTGTCAGCAGGGAACCGTGCTAAAAGCACATTCAATTCAATGCCTGTTATTAAGCAAACCCAGCTCTGTAGCACGAACAGCCTGTCCTGAAGCTGTGGGTCACCACAGCCGGGCCAGTCACCCTGCTGAGGGGTCTGCTTGCCAGGCTGGGGAGGCTGTGCACCCTCTCCATCACAGCCCTCCCCTCTACTGCGAGTTCACCACGAGCTCCTGCCTCTTGGCTGGTTTGCAGGGGTGTTTTGGCCGAGGCAGCATTTGTCCTGGGATTCTCCTGCAGTACATCCACTCCTTCACTCTGGCAGCTTGCCCCCTCCTGACCATACCTAGTGGTGAGGAGCCCTGGGGGTATTTGGGGCTCCCAGCCAGCTGTGTGCCTTTGGCTCACTGCAGGTTTGGGGTGTCTGTTGGCAGTGGGAGCAGGATGGATGCAGTCTGTTAGGAAGAAAGAAGGGATTTCCATAACAGTTTGCACAAGGCCTTGAGGTTTTGGGACTTCTCTCCATCATCTGAGCACTGTGATCCAGGCTTTTAGTGGGCATGGGTCGAATCCAGACTAATTCCAGACTGGTTGCAGTCCCTTTGGCTGGTTCCAAACCATCACCTAAGTTGTGGATAGGGCAGTTCCTCCCACCAGCTGAGACTGGACAACAGGCTGTGGCTGTCAGGGCGGGAGAGCTGCCACAGCCACTGGGAGGAGAGCCCAGGCAAGGTGAGTCTTCCTGGCAGCAGGCACAGATGCAGTGGCTGCATGGTCCAGGCAATCTGCTCCCCAGGCTCTGTCGATGTGAAGTAATTTAATGCAGAATAAGGACAAGAGGTACCTATTGGCTTGGAGCCCAACTGAAAAGCCACAAGAAGGAGACAAAAGCCTTTAAATGCTAAGCCTGTCTGAAGAGACAATAGAAGGTAAATGCCTTCCCTGCTTTATGTCCATATCTTTTTGCTTGATTTATGGACTTTTTGCTATAATCCTTCATGCTTTGTGACTCTTCAAGTTGTTCAGCTGTCGTAAAAGGCCTGTGGAAACAAACTGCATCAGCCAGGGGATTCCACATCCCTTAGCCTGGGATGATTTTGTTGTAGGGTCCAGTTTAGGATCTTCAATGGCATTGCCTGATGTCCCACAGGGTAGAGAAGCCCAGAGTGAACCCTGATGCCACAGCAGATGGCACAGAGGGGGTTTTGTGGCCGCAAAGAGGAAAAGGCAAGCAAAGAGAAAGGACCCAAATGTTTCCATTCAGCCTCTGGGTGAGCAGCAAAATGTTTGGGAGCTGGATCTGCAAAGAGGATCCAGATGGGGAGAACCGCAGCTGCTCCCTGCGAGTGGAGCCTGAATGTCTTTGGGAATGTGGGGTGGAAGGTTGGCAGGGGGCAGCCCTGGGGCTGGGGGCTGCGGGAGTGGGAGGCAGCCATCCCCACTCACCCAGCGTGTGTGGATCTGGAGCTAATCAGCCTGACACAGGATGCTTGGGTGTCTGCTGGGGCCGGGCTATGAAAGCAATTGCTCTCAATAAAACAATGTTTCCCTCCTCCGTTTCATTCGGAAGTGAAGCTGTGAGTCCAAATGTCCTCAGCTGACTCTCCTGGTCCTTCTGTCCCCTCTGAGGGGAGGATTGACTGAGACGTGGGGATTGGTGCAGCTGAGCAGGAGCACATGTGCCTTCACATCACACACTGTGGGTGTCCCCAGGCCAAGTCCCACGGCTCTGGGTGCCAGCTGTGGCTCTGGGCAGCTGAGCAGCTCTAAAACGGGGTCCTCTCAGATGCAATGATCCCCCTGAGGTCGGGAAGTGGAGACATCCCTTCCCTTTGTTCTTCCCAGAGCAGCTTCTGTTGCAAGAGGAGCAGCTGTTGGGTTGTATGGAGGTGAGGGAGAAGGGATGGAATGGCTCTGGGAATGGTGGGAAGCAGCTCTGGGCTGGAGGCAGCGGAGCTCTTGGTGCCCACTCCACTCCTGGAGGCAGGAATTGGCCCAGCTGACTGGGAAAAAGCTGGGTACCAGGGAGAGGAGCCTCTGACTGTGGCTGTCCTGGGGCACCTCGGGGCATCCCTGCTCCCTCCCAGCAGCCGGTGGCCCTGCTGTCCTCTGCTGTCCCCTGCCCTTGCTCCTGATGGGCACAGCAGCCCTGAGAGCAGCATGTGATCCCTGTGTGGGCACAGCCTGGCTTTGCTCTGCAGCACCCTGGGAAGGGCACATGTCCTGCAGCTTCCCCTGCCCACAGCCCAGACCACCCCCTATGATGCCCAGGGTGGCATCCTCTTCCCAGTGCCACCACCAGATACATTTAATTTTCATTTCTGCACAGGCAGCAGCACTTCTGTTTGGCATCCATTCCCAAAATTTCAGGTGCCAGGGGGGACTTTTGCAGCTTTAGATGATGACTTTGTGTCTGTCCCCTCCACTCCTGCTCCAGGGCCAGGCTGCCCCGGGACCCCGGCTCATGCAGCCTTCCAACACCTCTCACACCTGGTGTCGATTTGCAACAAACTCGGTGAGGGGGAAGATTTGGGGGATCCTGGGGAGAGGGCTGTGGGGAAACAGAATTTGTTCTGTCCCTAAAGGTCTCAAAAAAAAAAAATATATATATTCTTGCCTGTAAAAAAATTAGTAATTTTAAACCGCAGGCAAATGCTTCACATTCCTGAGCAATGCTGCCCTCTGTTTACTGCCCTTATTGTTCTCAATGAGCTGGAACCGTGGAAATGAATATTCGCTCTGACCCCATCCTTCGCCCTGAGAAAGAAAGGAAGAAAGAAAGAAAAGAGGAAAAAGAACCAAAACTGCCGAAGGAAAACAGAGTCATTCTCCCCGTGATTGAGTGAAAGAATAACATGGGAGCGTGGAAATAGAGCTGCCAGGGCGCAGCAATTGATTTACAGCGGGATCTGGATGCCGTCACCGCTGCGGTGCGCTGGCTCTCCCCGCCGGGGAGGCTGCCGGGCTCCCCGGGCACCTCGCTGCTGCGGAGCGGAGATGTCGGCCGGGGACAGCCGTCGGGCACTGGAGGGTGGCTGGCAAAGGAGGATTTACAGCCCAGCCTGTGGCTCCCTCTGCTTGCATTATCTGCGGCTGGGGCACGGCTGCAGACCACACAGGCACACGCCGGGGTGGTTGCTGCGGGTGCCGCGGGCTGCGCACGGAGCCGAGCGGCGCTGCCGGGGCCTCGGCACCCGGGGGCCTGCGGGGACACGCGGTGAGGGGACACGCACGGGGGACGGGCCGGGGGACATCCATGGGGCTGCAGGAGGAGAATGCGCCTCAGGAGGGAGCGCCCCGGGTGCAGGAGGATGTGCTCCATCTGCCCGAGGGCTCCAGGCTGCCTGAGGCCGCAGAGCAGAGACCCTGCCCAGAAGAGGACTCCAAGCCCCATTGCTTGGTTTTCTCTCCCCTAGTCACCCAAGGGAAGAGCAGATATGCCAGCCCAGCTTCGGGGTCTGTGCCAAACATCCCTATGCCCGCAGAAGCCAGTTCCTGAGGTGGGTACGGGGAGGGGACAATTATTCTGAGTCCCAGGTCCCCCCAACGCCCACGGTCAGCAGATCTCTCCAGAGGCAGCACTGGATGCTGGGCTGCCAAGAGTGGGGGTCCCACCTGGCCCCCAGCAGGGCTGAAGGCAGTAGCAGCTGGCAGGGGGAAGTCCCCGTCCCTCCTGTGCTCCCTCAGTTAATCATCACATTGGGTAATTGCACGAGTGGCCTAGGGGGCAGCCCGCGAGGATCTGACTGCAGGTGTGGGGCCGTGGACGGGTGCAGAAAGCTTTTAACTGGAATAGGGTTACAGCCAGGCAGCCCAGCAATGCCAGGGATGCGAGGAATCCCCTACCTGCTTCAAAAGGACGCTTTCTTTATAGTCTAATTAAAAAAAGGGCAGTAGTGGGGGGGACCGGAGTGCACCTGTGCTGGCAAACACCCGGCCAAAAAAGGGGGGAGCGAGGAGGACGTGAGGGGACTGCAGTGGAGGAGAGTGGCAGAAGGGCAAAGACTAGGATGGGTCAGCACCTCTGGGACTCCCATGGCACTTTGGCTGCCAGTCGTTTGTGCCAGGTAGCCCCTGCCTGGTTCCACTGTGGCAGTGCAGGGCACACAGCCTTTCCAGCTGTGGTCAGGCTGCCTTCATCCCCATGCAATGCCATCCCTCTGCCTGACAAGTCTAGAAAGCACCCCCTCAGCTGATTTATTGGCAAGGGATAATATTAATCTGTAGGGATTAATTCCAGCTGGGAAAAATGGTGTGAGCTCTATGCCCTGACACAGCTCCTGGGCAGTGCCCTGGACAAGTTTCCCACTGCTCAGCTCTTCCTCCCCTCTTCCTCAGTTGTTATTACTGGAGCTGTGCCAGGGGAGGGTCAGGTTGGAGATCAGGGAAAGGTCCTTCCCCCAGAGGGTGCTGGGCACTGCCCAGGCTCCCCAGAGAATGGGCACAGCCCCGAGGCTGCCAGAGCTCCAGGAGTGTTTGGACAGCACTGCCAGGGATGCCCAGGGTGGGGTTGTTGGGGTGTCTGTGCAGGGCTGGAAGCTGGACTGGATGATCCTGATGGATCGTTTCCCACTCAGGAGATTCTGTGATTCTGTGATTGTTAAATGGGAAGAGTGTTTTAAAATTGATGTTTTAGTCAAAATGACTCCTGCAATAAATCAGCCCAGGCAGCAGCAAGGCAAAATTTCCAGTAGGAAAGAGCAAATTATTCTTGGGGTTAATGGGAGTGAGCCCTGGCTTTGGGATTTGTATCTCAAAAGCTCCTGCTCCATCTGGCTCCTGCTGTGTGTGGTGAAACCAGGGCTAGGGATGCAGCATCTCCCACCCTTCCTAGAGAATGTGTGGGGATGGAGCAACCCTGAATTCTCCATCCCTCCACTGACTCCAGTTGAAATTGGCTGGCAGCATAGACAGCGCCAGAGCTGGACACTGAGACATACCCACACACACCATGAGCGCAGAAACTCTGAGTGCTTTGGAAACCAAGCCAAAAAAAGAAAGGAAAAAATGAAAAAGAAAAGGATGAAGCAGAATGGAATCAAGCCATTCATGAGCTGTGGGAGCAGTTTGGACTAAGAACCCAGCACGGGTTTAATGAGATCATTTCACACCTCTAATTAAATAGGTGCAACTCTCTGCAAGGAGGAGGTTGTGGGCCCTGGGGCACCCCAGGGGTTTGCAGGATGGAGATGTCAGGGATGGAGGAGAGGGGCTGTTTGCCCTGGATGCATTTGGTATCTCTGGCTCTGGGGAATGGCACCATGGGGGAGTGCATGGAAGTAACCTCAGAGGGGTTGTTTGTGGGTAGAAGACTGTCACATTCCATGCTGGCATGCCACAGGGATGGACACCCCCAGATGCCCTGAAGGGATGCAGATGGCACCTTGCTGAGGCAAGGTTGTGACAGGGCCCCCTGTCAAGCCTCAGTTTCCCGAGGTGTGAAGTGCAGGAGGGACCCTTGAGACACTGCAAGGAGCTGAAATCCCCCTGAATGAGGGATCTGGCTCTTCTTACAGCCTGTCCCTCCCTGGCCCCCTTAACTGGGACATGGGTTTCCCGGGTGTCCCTAGAGGTTCTGCTTCCCCCACCTCACAAATGGGAACTGGGTGCCACCCCACTGACACCTGCAGCAGTGACGGATGTGTCCTGTGGTCACAGCACCCAGCTCAGAGCCTGGGATGGGTGCTGGGATTTCACCCCAGGGGTGATGTCCTGCACCAGGACCAGGCTCCAACCTGCACCCACCCCTTGCAGGGTTGGATCTGGATGAGGACACAGCTGGATGCTGAGGCAGCAGCGTGCTGAGGGTTCCTGGGTTTGGGAAGGCTCCTGGAGCCTCTGGGAGCTCTCCCTTTGTCTCCAGAGCAGAGCTGCAGCTCCTGAGGCTGCTGCAGGTGGGCACATCCACTCCTTGGCTCCGGCCCTGCTCCCAGCACAGGGGAAGGAAGAGTCCTCTGGGGATGGGGTGGGAGGAGGAGGAGGATGGGAATGAGGACAGCTGAACCTTGAGCTTCACACGCCTGCTTCTACAGCTTTTGGCTTCACCTCGCCTCCCCTCCCTGCCTGGCAGCCGGGATGCGCATGGACCCATGCCAGCAGAAAACAAACGCCCTTCCAGCCCTCGAGGTGGGGCAGTGAGGCATGAGAGTGGGGAGCAGGACTTGGGGGCTGTGCAGGAGAGGAACAGCCCTAAAGCCTCCACCGTGGTGCAGGAGAGGACTCCCCCATCCCTCCTGCAGCAGGTCTCTGGGCCATGAGGGAGCCAAAGCCCCCCCTTGCTACTCTGTTCCACCCTAACAATGTGCACACTGGGCCCCCCTTCTTCCATCCTCCTTTTGCAGGAGCAGGAGTGGCAGGAAGTGATGTTTTGCCTTAGCAGGAGCATTGTGGTGGCACTGCAAGGACACATGGTCCCATCCATGCTGTAGTCCCGTGGCAGCTGTGGCACAGCCAGGCTGCAGCTGTGCAGCAAGGGGCAACCAGCCCAGACCCTGCCACAGAGCTCCACCGTGCTGTCCACTTCCACCCCAGGGCCAGTGCCAGCACAAGCAGCCTCATAATCCCCCATCCCATTCCTGGAGGGGGATGGCCAAGCTGTGTAAGGCAGCCTGGGTTGGTGCCACCTCCAGACACTCCCTGTGCTCCTCAGATGTCCAAGATAGAGCTTGCAAGGACTGTCCCCAAGGCATGATGGATCTGTACCAGTGAGAGCTGCAGGGAGCTGGACATCTGCCTGCATCGCCTCCCGCCGCAAGGTCTGGGATGTGCTTCCAGCCTGGAAGTTATTTTAGTATGCAAGTCTCTTTCTGAGGCAGTGCAGCTCCTGGTTTTTCAGCACATCCCTCCAGGCCAGAGGTCTGGCATATTCCTGCCCCCTGCCCCTGGTCCCCACAGTGGGAAGAGAGCCAGTTCCCTGTCCCCTGCCAGCTGTCCCCTGGGACAACATACTGCTGCTGACCTGCGCCAGGAGAGACACAGCCCCTCCACAGGCCCCCACATCACATGGGCCAACACATGGAAATCTGTCCCCAAGCTGTGCCAGCTCCATCCTGAAAACACCTGCTCAGATCCCGTGAGTGTGGCACATGTGCGAGCCAGCCCCTCCGGCCCCCTCGCAACCTGGCTGGCAGCTCCTGGCAGGCAGAGCCTGTGGCAAAGCCGACACTAAAGCTGTCCCTTTCTGTCCCTCTGCCTCCAGTGATGAAGGAGAGTTTCAGGGAGAGGCTGTAGAACCTGACAGCTGCTGGAGCAGTTTGAAGCAGAGTTCAAAATTTGGCTGATTTTCCACTGTGTGTGATGGTTCCTCAGCAGCTCACGTGTCCCTGCTCTGCAGCGAGGTCCTGTGGCTCAGCACAATGGAGTTTGGGGTGAAAACAACAGATTGAGTTAGAACATCCCTCCTCTGAAACCTCCGCACTGGTAACAACTTGGCATATCCAGCTCATGGTGCCCCCAGCTGCTCTGCCCAGCTCCCAAGTGATGAGTTGTGACCTTCCCTCAGGTTACTGCTCTGTGAGGCTGCACCCACCCCTGCTCCAGCCATCTCAGTGCTGGTCGCCATGGGCTTCCTCCACACCACCCTGCTTCTGTTGCCACTTGCATCCTGTCTGGACTCTGCCTGGGCCCTGCCTGTGGCCTGGCACTTCTTCCTTCCCCTCAGGCCCCTCCAGTGATACTGTGCTGGCACAGCCCCAATGCCTGGCACAGCATGGAGAGGTGCTCCCAGCTGGACATGCGGCTCCATGATGTCCTCAGCTTTTCCAGAAGAGCTATGAGAAGCTTGAGCTCAGAGGAGAACCCAGGGGTGGGGGAAGCAGGAGAGAGAGGAGGGGGAGTTTTCCCTCCTAATTTCAATAAACTAAATGAAAGGGGTGGAAAATTGGTATTTCATGCAAAACTTGGTGAGGGTTAAACCACTTCCAGATGCTGTCTCAGGTTTTGCTCCAACCTGATCTGTTGCAGATAAAGCCATAGACGTCCCTGCCAGATATTGTATTACACACCAGTGAAGTTTCCAAGCAGTGCCGTGATCCAGGTGGCATTTTGTGCCATGCTGTCCCGCAAAGGGAACAGAGACCACTCCGACACGCTCCTCCTAAGGACTGCACTGAGCAGACCTTGGGGCAGACACGGTGGGGCAGGTGGCCGGGGAGGTGGCAGCCCTGTGGGGAGCCAGGAGGTGTCAGATGCCAACATGAGGGACCCCCTGTCCCAGACACCACTCTGGCTTTACCCTCTTGCACCATCCCTTTTCTGCAGGACCATTCCCAGCTTTTCCCTCTGCTCCTAGTCTGGCCTGCTCCCACCCTTTGTGGGCTCTGTCACCTCGGTGGTACCCAGGGTGCAGGTGGAGAAGACCTGTGAGGGTGATCAGTGGTGACACAGGGATTTCCTTCCCATAACATGGGAGAACAGGTGCTCCCTGGACCTGAGTGAGGTCCAGGGCTGGCACAGCAAAGCTCTGCAGCTCTCAACCCCACTGACACCTTGTGCCCAGCCCAACAACCCCAGGATGGGCCCTGCCGTTGCCTGTGACTGATGCACAGGGTGATTTTAGGGTTGAGGAGACTGAGGCAGAGCCAGGCCAAGAGTAGAAGATGAGCTGACTGCACCTCTGGGGCCGCTGCTCCGCTCCACGCCTGGCCATGCAGAGGAAATGGGGGTCCCGTGGCCGAACTGCAGCTTCAGCACGGCCGGCAGTGGGGCCGGCAGCAGGTCCAGCAGCGGGTGCAGCGCTGGGTCCCGCACACCTGCCCAGAGCGGGAGCATAGCCGGCATTCCTGCCCCTGGAGCCCCCTTCCTGCCCCCCCGCCGGCGCTGCGCCCCCGCTGCCTCTCGGCCTCCGCTTGTTTTCTTAGCAGGCGGGTCCCGCGCTCTCCGAGCCCAACAATTTCCTGCCCGGGCGAACGCATTCCTCTATTCCCCCATCACAGGTCCCTCCTGCCACCTCTCCACCTTGCTGCTGGATGCAGCCGCTCTCCGCTGCCCGCACCACATTCCCCCTCTCTCGTCCCACCCCCCTGCCTCAGTTTCCCCAGCTGGGACCCCCACGCTCCTTCTGGGAAGCGGAGCAAAGCCTGGGGATGCGGGATGCTGAAGTTTACATAATTCTGCAGTTTTGGAGTGCTAAAGGAGGTGATGTTTTCCCCATCTGCCCTGTCGGGGGGCTGGCCAAGCACCCGGGGGAAGGTGGTAATTTGGAGTGGGATCCAAGGGGACCCATTCCTGCCCCAGCCTTACCATCAGCTCCAGAACACTGCTGGCAGTGCTGAGAGCAGTGGGAATGTCGGCAGGCTCATGGCTGACAGCTGATCCTGGAGTCCTCCCTGCCCCCCAGGAGCAGGATGTGCAGAGCAAGGCGATGCCAGGCACTCTTCTGTCCGTGGGGGGACATCACACAGGTGGGCTTCCCACTTCTGCAAGCTGGGAAAACCAAAAAAAGCAGCAGAGCAGTGGTGGGACAGTGATCTGGGATACATAAGGACTGCCAGGGACATCCAGAGTGGCACTGGATGGATGGGGACATCACCTCGGAGTGCAGAGTCCAGGACTGCTGGGGGTAATAGGGAGGTGAAGCACTGGGCAGAACCGAGCAGAACCCATGAGGACCACTTTGGAGACCAACTCCCCATCACCTGGGGGACCACCGAGTATAACGTGGTGGTCTGAGCCAGAGGGACCCTGTTTCTGGGGTTTGTGCTGCTGGCGGAGGGTCCAGGAGGTGGGTGGGCAGGGGCAGTGAGCCCAGCGCCAGACGTGCCCTTCCCAGCTGCCCCCAGCGCGCTGCCAGCGCTCCAACGCACCCGTGGCCCAAAAAGAAAGAAAAACCCCGTCCCGCCCGTCAGGAAACCTCAAATCAGGGCCAATGTTTTTGAAAGGTTTTTTTCTCCTCGCTCCTTTAACACATCTGCCAATATAATCTGACCTTTTCCATATAAATAAAGCCCGCGCGCTCGGGCTTTGATCCCGCGCTCCAAATTTTCTATTTACTTAATTGGCCCATCCAAGGGCTGAGCGACTCGCGGACCGGCAGCTGCCGCCGCTGCCGCATTCCTGGGGGCTTATCACCACCCGCTCACCTGGTTGTCATTACCACGGCCCGGCCCCACGCCCCCGCTGCGGCCACCTGAGCCCGGCTGCCCGGGCACTGCCCTCCACTCCCACCCGGCCCCGCTGCCGTGGGGGGGGCACGCGAGTGGGGATGCCCCGTGGGGGTTTCATGGAGGATCCTGCTCGCCTGCTGCTCTGTCACCCCACTCCACACCACCTTCATCTCGGGAAGGCAGCTTGCTCCAAGGGAGAGCGAACCCCATGTAACATGGGGCTGGACCCCCCAATCCCATCCCTGTGGAGGGACTTTCCCAGGCAGTGAGGGGAGGGTGGCCCTTCAGAAAGGGGACCAGAGCTTTATGAGTTGCTCCTGTTTCCATACAGATCATATCCAGGTCACCCTTCCATGGAATAAGGACCACAAATGTCCCCCCACTCAGCAGGAGGGAGCACAAAGGTTTGCTGTCATGTGGGACTGGAGGCTCTGGGCATCTGGAGAAGAGGACCCCTGAGCAGTGGCCATCTGTTCTCCCCCAGACTTTCCCTGCTGGTGCACCAGGCCATGGCAAGGACCAAGTCCTCCTGCTTCAGGCCTCTTCTGATCAGCTGGGAGAGCTGGCACCTCCTGAGCACATCCCCACGGTCCTGGCCATTGGGAGCCCAGCCTGGGACACGCAGGGCTGGGACCAGCAGAGATGGGAGGAATGTGTGTCTTTCTGCAACACTTCCTGAGTGGGGAAGTGGGGGCTGTGGGGAGGTGGACAGGTCCCAAGAGTGGATTGTGACTGTGATCTCAGCCTTCCAGCCATTACTTTCTTGTCTGTAAGAAGAAAACAAGTGCAGGGAAGGCTGCAGGCAGACCTGGTCTGCTGGCTAAGGTGTTCCGTGTCCCTGCTCTGAAGAGGCAGAAGGTGCTGCTTCTGCCTGTGGTTACTCAGCTTCTTGAAGCATTAATAAGGGCCTGAGTGGGCTTTGGGACCCTCCAGCTAGCGGGAAGTTGGGGAAAGCAGCGCCCAAAGGGACCCCTTTCCAAGCAGGAGTGTTTGCCTGCCTGTGGGCACTGCTGGTGTGACTCGGAGCCTCTTGTGGGCACATGCCAACCATCACTGTGCAATGCCTGCTGAGGTGATATGTGCAGGCAGAGTTTGGCGATGGGAGGGTTGGATCAGCTGTCCTTTACTTCTCCACCCTCCTTTTGCCACTCTCACTGGAAGGGGAGGGAGGTCTTTGCTTACCTTGGTCCAGCTCAGTTAGGAAGACATTGGTGGTCTTCCTGCACCAAGCCTAACCTCTGATGTGTGGGAGGCCCTCTGTGAGCCCTGGAGAGCTTCTCCTGGCACTTGGACGGTGCTGAGGCATGAGGATAGATTTCAGCTCCCAAAACCTCCATACAGCTGGCCATAAACCCTGTGTTCCTGATACCCACCATAATGAGATGGGGGAGCATGAAGCCAACTACAAGACCATAGAGAGCACCAGGGTTGGACTGACGGCAGGATCATAGAATCATAGAATGGTTTAGGTTGAAGGGACCTTAAAGATCACGTAGTTCTACCCCCTGCCATGAGTAGGGACATCTTTCACTACATCAGATTTCTCAGAGCCCCGTCCAGCCTGGGCTGAACTCTTCCAGGGGTGGGGCAGCCACAGCTTCTCTTTCCTTAGTAGTTCTCATGACAGTGTGAATGAGGGAGGAGGATGGTCCTGTGGTCCTGGCCATGGTGACTGAGAGCCCATGCCCAGGGTTGTTGGATGCTGAAGAGGAGTAGGTTAGAGGAGGCTGTGGGTTGACCCTGGAGTTGCCTCAGCATGGCTGTGGGTTGACCCTGCACTGGGAGCTGAGGCCAGAGGCTGGATGGACCTCAGCCTCTGCAGGACACCCAGCAGGGGGAAGGAACTGGCCTGGCATAGCAGGTGCCACCCAGCACTGCTCTTGTCCTGGGGTGTCAGTCCTTCTTCTGAGTAGCCAATGGGGATTTTCCTCTGATCAACATCCCATTCTGTTTTTTCACATTGTGGCTCATAATTTATACACTGGTGGTGGGCAGAAGGAATATTTTACTCCCAAGTACCTCTGTGTGGTGCTGCTGGATGTGCCAGCTCAAGTGACGGATGGGCACCGCAGGGTGGGAGCAATGGACCATGTCCAGGGTGCCACAGAGGGCACCCCCAGGGGCTGAGTGCTTGGGCAGCTGTGCTGGGTCCAGCCACCACAAACAGCACCACTGAAAGCTCACCCAGCCTCTCCAGAGCCCCCTGCTTGGTGAACCAGTGGTTTTCAAGTGACAAGCTTGGCCCATTGGTGCCTCAGAGTGACACCTTCAAGGTCCCAGACAAACCACCCCTTCCTTTTGGTGCCATCCCAGTGGGATTATGTGGGCAGCACAAGCAGAGCAGGGCAAGGAAGAGTGGAAGGAAGGTAAGGAAGATGGTGTCGGGTGGGATTTCAACATCTGACACGTTGACGTTTCCCAAGTAGAAGCCAGTCATTCAACATCTGGCCAAGAATATTGCGTCTTGCTTAAGAGCAACTCCAGATGTTCTCAAGACCTTTTTTTCATTATTTTATTTCTTTCATTCTTTTCTTCTCTCCGCTCCCTCTTAGCCACTCTTGACTCACTAAATCAAGGGAGACAGGCTTTTAACTCTCTGGAAAGAAATAAATGGCTCAATGGTGATATGAAACGAATTTTCTGAAGCTATGTGAGCAGATGTGTGTTGGGGGAAGGGAAAGGGGGGAGAAAGGTGAGGGAGATCAAGAGAAAGAGAGGGGCATGCCTACATGGGTATCTCTTCATCATGAGGAGCCCCAGCTGGATGCACAGCATGATGGCCAGAGGGACCTGCACATGTAGGACTGACCAGGACAGGATTTGTGACTGGAGGAAAAAAGGGAAATGAACCAGTTCTTGCTTCAATGGGTTGACTGGTGATCTCCTCTCCAGTGTAATTTGGTCCAGTTCTTACCTCCTGGAAGTGACTCAGAGCTGAGGAGGTCAAAAGAAGGATGAGTCTGGTATGTTGATGACGCTCATCTGTAGAGGTGATCTATCATCCCTGACAGGAGTGGGAGAATGAGCAGCCAAACAGCAAGAAACTTGGGAAAAGAGAAAGTTTGGTGGGAGGAGGGGAGAGGTCAAAGGCCAGAGAGGTGAATGAGAGAAAGATGGAGTGAGAATGTGGAAGGAAGACCCAGATATTTGGAAAAGTGGTTTCTCTGACAAGTTCCTTGACTCCTGCTGGTCAGGCCCATAGTCTCAGTGCCCTCTGTGTGCCCCACAGGCAAGGGCTTCATGGACCTTGGATGGCCTAGAGCTGCCACCTCTGCAGTCTCTTCAGGCAGAGAATCACTAGCAGTGTGCTTGCCTCCCATCATCCACACTGTCCCCTCCTGAGCCACCACCTCCAGCTCCATCCTTTTCTCAGTGCTGCTTTGCCTGGGTTTGAGTGCTCCCAGCCTCTGGCGATCCCACCCTTCCTGTGGGCGAAGGGTGGTTTGTGGACTCTTTAGGTAAAGCCACAGGACTGACACCATTTGCTCTCTCCTCTTCCTGCATCTCTAATGGCACCCAGAGAAATAACTCCATGGAGGTGGCCAAAAGAAGCTCAATTTTGCCTTCTTGTTCCCCCTTTGAGTTAACGAGCCAGTTAAAACACTGGATGACCACCGCAGTCAGCCTAGAGAAGGACCTGATCACAACCTGTGTATGGCCACAACAGGCCAGAAAGAGCTCATCTCAGAGAAATGTGCCATAAAGAGGCAGTGAGGATGGTAAAATTCAGCTCTACATCATTTACCCCACTCCAGAGGTCTGCCACTGGCTCCAGAGCACCTGAGGAGCCAAACACCTATGCCAGCACTCAGCACAAAGCCGTTTGCAGGACACATCCCATTATGAGCAGAAAGCCAAAAATTCAGAAGGTGAGGTCCAAGCTCCCCAGCCTGGGAAGTGGTTCCAGGTGCCTCCCTTGTGGCAGTGAAGGCTCCCAGCTCTCAGAGACCTGATGCTCAACATCCTCTGATATCTGGGTGTCCGAGAGGTCTGAGGGCTGGGCTGCACACACCCAACCATGCTGAACAGTTTCCTCTGTGCTGTACACACTTGAAGCTCACGAGAAACCCTCCAAGACCTTCTGTCTGGCAGTAAGAGCCCTTCAGAACATGATGGAGGAGATCTTGAGAAACCACAAGTACTGTTGAGTTAATGGCTGCTCACATGCTTCTGCAGAGCAGTTCAGCTCATTCATGAGCAGGAATTCAGTCTGGAGATTTGGAGCAGGAAAAGATCCTATGGGATGACAGCTCAGGGGCTACCAAGGAGCAGTGGCCTGGTTTCCACACCAGCAGGTAGCCTACACCAGTCACGTGTCTCATCCATATCCAGCACCGTGCTTGCTTGCCAAGAGTTGGTTAGGAAATCCCCAATTCAACTGGTTTTACCCTCTGAAAAAGCCTGTTTGCCTGAGCTGAGCCAGCTGACTGTTCCTCTCCTCAGCATCCAGCCCAGTCCCCTGAAGCTGAATCCCTGCATTTGGAGAGCCCTGGGGGGGCTCCAGGTGGGCTCACGTGGTCCCAGTCCTGGCTGGGCTGCAGGTGGCCTGAAGTTCCTCTGGGCTCCAGCTTGAGCCGTGGCTATGAGAGCATCCAGGCTTCCTGCCCTGGAGCAGGGCCTTGGCTCTTGGCTCCTGGCTCTGCAGAGCAAGGCCGAGAGACCGTTCTGGCTCTCGGGAGGACCTGCACTTCAAAATTTTCCAAACAAATCGCTTGGATTATTTCTAACTGACATTTTTTGGAGGGATTTTCCTCCCACCGGAAGGGAAGGACTTGATTTATTAATTTTTCAAAAATTTTTCATCCAAACCTTCTGGATGCTCAGATGGGGGTGGAGAGAGGGACAATGAGTTTGGGCAGACCAGATGCACCAGCCCTGCCTGAAGCTGGCCAGCATGGAGGACTCTGGCTCCTGGCTCCTCCTTGCTGTCCTCAGCTGGCAGATGAGATCCCTAGGACCCCTCTGAGTGCCCACAGCCACCCCAGTGCCCTGCAGCACCCTGGCACTCTTGGACTGGGGATCAGCCCTGTGCCCACAGCCCACCAGTGGCAGTGCCTAGGATGGAGTCACCAGTTCATCTATGACTGAAATTCAAATTTTTATGCTTTAGTGTCTTTTATCTTTCCCTTTTTTTGCCTTTCCCTTTGACTGGGGGAACTCAGTGCGATTTCCAAGCCATGGCTTGGACATGTCTCAGATGTCCTTACCCTACCCACGGAGCACCATCTTCTTGTGCCAAGGTGCAGACTCTGGTCTGTGCTGGTGGGTCTCTCCCAGCTGGGTCGGCATCAAGGAGAGGCAGGCAAAGAGTGGTGTGTCTGCAGCCTCTTAGCAACCCCCACCTCCCCAAAATTCCCAAAATTGGCAAGCACCATGGGGGTCTGGGCAGTGTACAGAGACGTGAGAGGTCAGGACCTTGCTGGGAGGAACTGGACTTCTGGAGCCAAAAACTTCCCAGCCTTGCTGTGTCCACTGGCCCCCTCTGCCCTGGGGTGGTGGCAGAGAGGTGCTTGCACTTGTGATGGACACAGCTTGGGGACAGCCTTGGTGGTGGTGGTGGTCTCTAAACATCCTCCCATCACCTGGCTGGGGAGTGGTTCCCTGGTGCTGCCATCACTGCAGGGAGGTGGTGGCACCTGAGAGTCTTCCCCACAGCTTTGTTTTGGGGACCTGATGGTGACACCTCTTCCACGCTCTCTCCTGTACCAGCCTGTGCCTCTGCCAACCAGCCCCAGCAGGTTCTGGAGCGTCAGCTGCTCTTTCTAGCAGCTGAGAGCAGTGTTTGAGGCTCACCACCCTCTCCTGCTCCAGGGGAATCATAGAATGGTTTGAGTTGGAAGAGACCTTAAAGAACATCCCTTTCTAACACCCTGCCATGTATAAGGACAATTTCCACTAGACCAAGTTGGTCAGAGACTGATCCAGTCTGGCCTTCACCCCCACCCCACACCATGGAGTCTCTGAAGTTCCCATCCCCACTATTGAGGCCATGTGGTGGCAGAAGTGTTGGCACTGTGCTTCCCACTGACAGGAGCTATCTGGGCAGGGGGACGAGGGAAACAAAGCTCTGAGACACCTTCATCCCTAGGAACCACTCTCTTTACAGGGAACAGGGCAGATCTCTCCTCTCCGGAGAGGCTCCAAAATTCAGATGGAAAAAATATATATTTTCCAACCATTATATTTCACAAAAGGAGCTGTTCCTCCACTTAAAATATAGGTGACAAGTACAAAAGGCATTTGTCATTCTAGAGCAGGCCAAATTTTCAGGAGATCCAAGATATATGGTACGCACCCACAGCCCAGCTTCAATCTGCTCTTACACTGTAAATTCCAATTACATCATTCTGCCTTGTTTAAATACCGTGAAATCTGGCTCATACCCTAAGTATGTTTTATATATTGCCACATCCATTTGAAATAGATGGGCAATGTGTTTTACGGCACATGTGCAAATATCTCCATATTTTTCCATCTGGGGGTTTATGGGATCTTTCAGAAAATTAATAATGGGGCTCGGAGGAAATGTTCGACTTGGAGGCAGTAGCGGAGATTTATGGCCGTCCCACTGGATGCCAGGGAAAAGTCTGAAAGCACCCAGAGCAGACGAAGGCCCCACGATTCCACCAGGCGTTCCCTGAGAGCTAATTTTGCATAACAGTCAGGACCAGGAATTTCCCCCTACAGCCAGCAGGTTGACGGGAAGGGATTGATTGTGAAGTGAGGAATCAGGGATGGGGATGGGGATGGAGGTGGAGATGAGGACCAACATCCTGGGGGCGGCTGCCCGTGGCTCAGATTTCAGCAGGGCCACCTCAACGGCCCCCTTCGGCCACCCTGCCTCACTGCCAGCTCCAGGTACTGTGTGATTTGCTGGAAAAGAGACACTCTGTGTGTGTATGCTGGCCAAAGCCACCTCATTTCTGGCTCAAGACGTCAGCTAGAGCCTGTTGGGGTCTGCTGGGTTTCTTGAAGGATGAGCAAACCCCAGCTGCCCCAGCACGGGGAGCACCCAGGGCTCCCAGGACACTGACCCAAGCAGCACCAACCCTGTCCCGGGGCCACGGGGATCACAGCATGGGTGGCCAGCAGGGCTGGGAAGGGACTCTCAAGAGTCACCACATACCAAAAGCCGCAAATGGCCTTGAGGTCGTGTTAGTGACCCATAGCACAGTCCCGGAGCTTTAAGCATTGCAGAAGCTTTGCTCCCACTGTCATCTGTTTGGCACAGGACACAGGCGGGGTGCTGCAGAGGGGACAGGCAGGGTGCTGCAGAGATCTCTGTCAGGATATCGGTGCCAGGGAGAGACCCAACCCAGGCACCTCCAGTCTCCTCGGATGTGCTGAGCGGGGTCTGCTCTGCCCGTCTTCATCTCCTCTCTCCCTGTGCTGTGAGCAGGACTGTGGTCCCCACTGTGGCCAGTCCAGGGGTCAGCTGGTGACTGTGTGTGCCTGGGCTGGCCACTGCCTGCTCTCAGACAGAGAATGCCCCAGGACCAGCCATCTTCTGGGAGTGCCACCTCTCCCTGCTCCTGCACAACTGATGATTTCCCATCATGTGTGGGGGGGAAGCAGCGTGTGGTGTTTATTTTGACAGTGAGAGAGGAGAGGCTGGTTCTCTAAGCTTTTGGGGTAGAGCATCTTGTCCAAGATGAAAACATTGTCTGTTTGTTGAGCCTCACAGTGGCTGTGTAAATAGAGGAGCAGCTTCGATGGATGCTGAGGGTCTGATCCTGCCCCATGCAGAGAAATCATTGATTTAAGGAGATGCAGCATCCCTCTGAAAAAGCCATCCCAGGTGAGCAGTGAAGCCTGTGAGTAGGCACAAGGATGCTGAGCCCAAGCCATGAGGGTTCCAGCTTGGCTCTGACAGGGCAGCAGCACCCCTGGGCAGGATGTTCTCGTTGTGCCACGACTCCTGGGCTGCTGGCAAACCTCCTGGCACAGCGCCACAGCGATGCCTGGGAGCCAGCTCGGTGCATGTGCAGGTCCGGGGCTGCGGCAGGATCCCCCCATCCTCAGGGTGCTGGTGGGGACCACTCTTCCCTTTTGCCTCATCCTCTCCATTGCTGCTGAGGTGGGAAAAACCCAGCAGGAGGGAGCTGACGGGTTTCTCCAGATGGTGCCCTGCTGACCCCAGCTGTTCCCCGTCTTCAGCTCTTCCTTAGGAAAACACGGTGCGGGCCAGCCCATCGATTAATGGTTTCCTCATGTTCCCCCCGCACAGCCGACGTGGGAAGCTGTCTCCCTGCTCCCCAGGCCCTGCTGAACTGAGCCCCCTCCTCCCTATGCCCCCAGACCCCACACGGGTGCTGCATATCCCGTGCACAAGGAGAGCATGTGTTTAACCAGTGAATTGAGCCCTTGTAAAGGTGAACGAGGAGATAGATAGGTTGGATGAAGGAGTACATGAACAAAGGAATGAATGACACGGTGATTAACTCTGATGTAATAAGTGCCCCCAAGGCTGGTAAAAGTACACTAGGCATATTGAAGGGCAGCACATTTCTCACTGCTTTGCAAGGACTAGAGGGGCTTGGAGCAACTAAAACCCCCAAACATTTGCTTGACATGGTCATGAGGGAAAAGTGTATCCTGCCCTAGCTCTACAGCCCCTTTGGAAAGAGCCTGAGTGGGTGAAAGAGCCCTGGTTGGGGTTGGGACAACAGGAGGAGGGCTGGGAATTGCAGAGTCTGTGCTTTGCTTAGGAAGCAAAATTTAGGATGTTAACAAGAGTTGTGAGGGTTGTAAAGTGCCAAGTAAAACACCGTGCTTGGGTAAGGAGTGATGGACCGAGTGCTGCAGTACCAAGAGCGCAGGACAGAGGATGTGGCACTGGTTGGATGGAGAGGATGTGGTTGGTTGGACAGGTCACCACACCTGAGGAGTGGCAGCAGGCCACAGTTGCCCACTACCATGCCCACAGGTGGCAAAGTACAACTTTTCCATGTTATTAACCACAGAAGCCTGGACAGTATGGGCTGGCAGAGCCACCACCACCACTCTGTGACAGCTGAAGCCACTACTACAATCCACTTGGATCTGCATGGCAGATTGGACAGAAGTTGCTCTGTGTACTAGAGAGCATCAGGAGAACAAGACCAGGTCAGACTATGACAAGGGCCACTCTAGGTCTTGCCCCTTCTTAGAGGCTCAGCTCCTCACTAGGAAGAACATTCCCAGACCCTAGCACTGAGCTGTGCCCTGTTGGCCAAGCAGCACGCTCTTTGCTTGATCCTATTGCAACTAAGGAAGGTGTTTGCCTGTGTCATGCAGTCAATTTTTATTTATGTGGACTTTGGTTACCAAGAGCAAAACGATGGAAAATACTCGACACACACATCCATCTGTCTGTCCACTCAGGCTGGGGTTCAGCTGTCCAAGCTCCTGTGATCTCTCCTGAGTGGAGCTGGCTGGATGACATAGAAAAAGAGCATTGAGTTTTCCGTAGTATTCTCACATTTTGTGTCTTTCCTTGGCCAAATTCCAGGTTTTCATGAAAAACGTCCACTGGCGTTTTGAAATGAGAAAAATTTCAACCAGCTGCAAAATTCAGTCCCAAAGCAGGGGGGAAATTGCAAACTTGGCCTCTCTTTCCGCTTCCTTTGTGTCTCAAATACTTTGCCCCAGCTGAATACTGGGAAAAGTCCTGTTAAATAAAAAAAGGCGGATGGAAATGTGCATGGTGGTTTTGGCCCTTCCCGCGTGGGCCGGCATCCGCCGCCTGCAGCAGCCAGTCCCAGCACGATGCTTCTCGGCACACTGAGCTCGGCCAGCTGCTGCACAGGATGGGGGATCCATGCTCGAGGAATCAAGAGTGCACCAGAGCACACCAAAGGCTTTTCAGATGTTTTGCTGAATTAATACTTTTTTTCTTGAAGAGCTGTTTTGGAAAACATATGGCTTTGTAGTGCCAAGGAGAGTTTGCACCGCAGTATCCCTCTCCTGCCCTTGCCCATAGCTGTTGGCTGCAGCCACCAGGATTTTGTGACACATGCTGCTGTCACCTGAGCTCCCTGCCCTGTGCCACCCACAGGCTCTGGCAGCTCCTAGCAGTGTAAAGCATTCCCCACCACCAAAGGGGTAGCCAGGGCTGGGTGGGTGCTGGTGGATGTGGAACTGCCCCTGGATCTGCAGCCCTCCACCAAACAATGCCTGTGCTCCAAGCCCTGCCTGATCTATAGGGCAGGACGAGCAGCACCTCTGAGCAACTCCATGGTGCCTCCTCCGCTGCCCTTGGGGCCCTGGCACCAGCTCAGGGTGCCCCAGGTACAGCTGAACCCATGTGTAGTCTCCAGTTCCCAGATGGCCACGCCAGGCAGAGGGAGAGGAATAAGAAAGGCAAGTTCTTGTTTTGGACATGGAGGTGACATAAGCAAGGGAAGTCAGGAAACGTCCTTCATGGATCATCCTCAGTGAAGGTGCAGAGTCCTCCAATCCTTCATCCAGGATTTTAGGACATTCTCCAGCCAAAGGGAGAGAGGGAGAGAGCTCCTCTCCTCAGCACAGACCATGGGGTATGTGGTGGTTCTGCTCTGGCATCTCTGATCTGCCCCAGCAGGACACTGAGATGCCAGCTGGGAGCCCTCCTTCCTAAACAGTCCCAGATAGCAGAGGTTAAAGAAGAGGGAAGAGCTGTCTGGGAGGATAAAGGGAGAACTTCAATCATCAAGTTCCTCAAAGAGTTTCAGGTGCTCCACTTCAGTGGAGGAGAAATCAGGTGCCAAAGAAAACCCTGGAGTTCCCTGCCTGAGAAGGCTGTGCCCTGGGACTTTGGGGAACACAGACACATCGTGCCTCTCCTGAAGGCTGTCCTTTCTTGGAGAAACCACGTGCTGCTGAAGCCTGCCCTGAGAAGTATCCATGCTCATGGAGCAGTGGTTGCTGCCCTGCTCTTTCCTGGGTCATGGCTGTGGAGGTGTCAGAGAACCTCCACACCCCATGGGGTGATGCTGAGCAGTGTCTGGGACAGAAGGGATGCTCCTGATGAAAGTCCTGTCCTTGCATAGCCAAAGGGTTTTCCACCACTGACTTCTGTGTGAGAACTCCTGCATTTGTCCAGAGAAGCTGTGGCTGCCCCCTGGATCCCTGGAAGTGTCCAAGGATGCCAGGTTGGATGGGGCTTGGAGCAACTTGGGATAGAGGGAGGTGTCCCTGCCCACGGCAGGGGGTGGAAGAAGATGATCTTTGAGATCCCTTCCAACCCAAACCTTTCTGTGATTCTGTGACTGTTGGGTGCAAGGGGTTGCAGTGAGCCTGAGTCAAGGGCAAGTCTGGTGAAAGCAGCCGTGGGAGGAAGAGGAGAACTGGGTGGCACTACTACATCAAGAGCCATCTCATGGCAGAGGCCAATAGTCTATGACAATCCAAGAGGAGCCAGAGATGGGAGAATCCCCTCGGCTCAGACAGAGGAGGGAAGAGGGTGTGTGTCTGGAGGGTGAGTATCATCAGCTCATCCAAGCCCAAGTGGTCCCACATACCCGTTACCCCTCTGCTTCTGGCCTCCCCCACCTCTGCCCATGCCCTGTGTAGGCACCCAAGTACACATGGGACCTGAACAATGGCACGGCAGGCCCTCCACAGCTCTAAAACATCACTTCCAGCTTCTCCAGCAGCTTCATCAATACACCTGCATGTCCGCACAGATATGTCCAGGACCTGGATCCTCACTCCCCAAATTCCCTTGTCCTGAAACCCAACAGTGGTCCACCAGTCTCTTCAGCTGGAAGGTCTGAAGAGGTCTGAGCTGGAGCCCAGAAGCACCACCATCGAATGGGGAGTCCACACAAGCTGCCCTGGGCTGAAAAGGGTAAAGCTTTGTCCTAATGGACTGGAAGACTGTGATGTGGGCTACAACCCCTCACTGAGCCACTCAATAAGCAAGGCAAGGTTTGTAGGGAAAGGAATATCTATTGTCAGAGCACCTATTATTTCTATTCATATTTATTAAGCCAGGACCACTACAATCTCAACATGGGAAGATACTGGTGTCTGTTTAACCAGAAACTAATACATGGTGAAGAAGATATAAAAGACTAGAGGTGGATCAACGAAAGCTCTTCTCTCTTCCTGTCACCTCTGCCTTGTGCATCTCCTTGGAAAACCTTGGCCACAGCGATTCTTCCCAGGAGAGCACGCAGTCTGCCCTGCTCTGAAAGATGCATACCAAGGCAGATGGTCACTTGGTCTTGGTGTCATCTCAACAGAAACAGGTGGAATTATGTCAGCTGGTAGCAGGTGAGACTACAGGCACAGAGACCTGGGTGGATGGCTGATGGTACACAATGGCTCCAGTCAGCCTGTCCAGTCCAGCCCAGGTTCAAATGGAGCAGGTGGACATGGCAGGGGAAAGTGGTGTGTCCAGATGTTTCTCACTGAGTTGTTTGGACTAGGCACCAGGACATTGACAACCGGGGGTTGTCAAGTCTGTCCCTTTCTCCCTGGTGGACACAGTTCTGCCTGGTGATGGCCACCAGCACACTGCCAGGGCCTGGCTCCTTGCTATGGCACGGCAGCCTCGCACAGGTCCTGCCCCAGCCAGCAGTGCTGGCCCGTGTGAGCCCAAGGTCACCGGGGAACCAGGCCTTGTAAAAGTTCATTGTCCTTCCTGGTGGAGCTCCTGGGGCTGGATGCTCTGCAGCACTGGACAGTTTCCACTCATCGGAATGAGGGGCAGAAGACTCTGACCTCCTGTTCCTCCTGGGCAAGGAGAAAGGCAGAGAGATGTCTGGTAGCAGCACATTTTCAGAGTGAGGAAGAATCATACCCTGGATGCTGGAGAAGTGAGAGCTGTCAACTGAGATGTCAGCACTGGCCAGAAGACAACTGCATTAAAGGGAATATAAAAGCCTTGAAAATGAGCTCTAGCATGCCCAGAATAGGACATCAATCCCCTTCAAGCTCCTTCAGGTGACAGGTACCCACAGGACCTCGCTTCACTTTGCTCCTCATTAAAGGTTTGTCAGTACTGCATTATTTTTAATACACACTTAGAGAAAAGGACTGACACGCACACCCACCCATGCACACTCACACAACGGGAAACCATGGCCAAAATATACACTATAGACAAAGAGTCCATTCACACTATATATATGTACAGAGTCTGTGGGCGCAGTCTGGCAGTGCCCAGCTGGGCTGGGGCTGAGCATGGGAGACAGGGTGGGTGCAAACCCCTCAGGGCTTCACGCACTTGCCCTTCTTCTCCCGCCGCTGCAGTTTCCGAAGGCGACGTGTCCAGGCATCTCGCCACTGGATGACCAGGCTGTTCTTGTCAGCCATCAGTCCAGGCCGGTCAGTGGAATTTTCACTGATCCCCATGACCAAGTACTTCTTGCTGATCTGGATCTTGGGGCACTTGCAGGACAGGTCTTTCAGGTGGATCCACAAAAAGTTGTCACCGCGCTTGACCCGCTCGTCACGGCACTTGTAGACAGAGAGGATGTTGATGGTGAATTTGGCCCAGTTGGCCACTGTCTCCATTTCCAGGATGTTCACTTGGACCACTGAGGGAAAAAAGAGGGAGGCATAGTGATGGGAGATGCTTTGCCTTGTTCCCCAAAGGAAGGCTGGTGACAGGACCTGCCTTTCCACAGCAGCCCTACCTGCCTCATCCATTGCAGCTTTAGGAGGGCTGTGCTCCCCACCCTCTGAATGCCTTCATCTGGCCCACCCACAGCCACCACTCATCTGCCTGTGGGGCAAAGCCCAGGGTGGCCCAGGGAGGTTGGAGGTCCTTACCATAGTCCTTCTTGCAGTACTTCTTCATGTTAATCTTGTAGTTGCCCTTGGCTGGTTTGCAGTAGGAGTCACAGTCTGCAGTAGAAGAACAGTGGGTTGAGCACTGAGGGGCTTGAGGCACGTGGGGATTCATCTCACCACAGGGGAAGAGGGAGTGGGGTGGAGGGGACAGTAGCAAGACCCAGCCTGGCAGAAGGTGGTGGGTACTTGACTCCTCCTGAGCCACTGCTGGAGATGGGGGTCTGTGGAGTCCAGCTGCTCCCCTGGAACTTCAGGGGGGCTGGGGCCTCAAAGACTAGCATGAAAGCCCAATACCACACCAGCTGAGAAGAGGAAAAAAGTGGGCTTGGGCGCACTGAGCAGACTCTGTCACTTGTCCTGCAGGATAAGTCAGCATGGGACTGGTGGAGGAAGCCTGGGGACTCCTGCCAGACACAGAAAGGGAGGGATGGGAGGGATGCAGGTGAGGTGACAGTGGTCTCCATGGAGGGCCAGCAGGGGCCATGGCCAAGGAGAGTCAATAGAACATCTAGGTGATGTGGGAAAAGAGGATTTGGCACCAATCCCATGATCAGCTCCACAGGGGGCAGATCCAAAGTCAGGTCTGATACCAGACCAAGGGGCCCATGATCCTCAGAGTGATCCAGCTCTCAGGGGCCAGAGTGGTGGGAAGCACCCTCAGGGGCAGCCCCTCCAGGCACCCGTGCCTCATAGATTCCCATGAATGGGGAAGGGGACTCAGGCTGTGGGAAGGAGGCAGGTGATGGAGGTGGCTCTGCTCCACTATGTCACTCCTGCTGCCCAGGCATCCCCTGCTCAGGCTGCTCCAGAGGTGTTGGGGAGGCCACCAGGCTGTCCTCCACCACCCTGCTGTCCCCCAAGGCTCCTGTCCTCCAGGAAGTTTTTTTCTGTGCATTTCTAAAGCCCCTGGATTTGCATCTCAAGCAGAGGGAGGGCAGGGAATGCCTCTTTCCTTCTCCCCAAAGCCTTTGATCCCAACAATTGCCAGAAGCAGCCCTGTTCTCCTCCTTTCTTTCCCCTGCCATCTTCCTTTGAACATCTCAATTTGTCTCCTTCCAAGTGGCATGTTTTTTTTGGGCCCATCTTTCTTCTTTTCTCTGCCTTTCGCAGGTTCTCCCTCTGGCTTGGCCCCGCGTCCCAGGACAGAGCCAGCAGCCTCTAAAGTTGTCTTTGTTTGCTGGTTGCCACAGTGATCACTGGGGATGGAGGCGAAGCTCTGGGGGAAGACAGGGAATAACAGAACCCTGTGCCAGAGGGAGGAGGAGAAATGAGGAAAGAAAGAAGCCCTGGAGTATAAACTCACCCTGGGCTCTGCTGCTCTCCTCTGTGCCCAGCTCCTTTTTATCTGGGACTTCATGCCACCTGTTCCAAATTTGTCAGTGACAGAAGCAGTGCAGTGCGAAGCTAATTCTTGGCAGAGGGGGGTGAGCTCTGATTCGCAGTTCAGCCCCCACCGTGCTGCCACACTGCCCCTCTGCCAGGGCTGGCAGAGCTGCCTTGGCCCTGCTGCCTCCCCTGAGACAGCGGGGGTGGCTACAGAGGGGGCTCAGGACCCCTCTGTATGGGAGAGGCTGCTGAGTGTGCTGGAGTGTTTGGCGGTGACACTGAAGGTGCCCTCACCCACTGCACCCCGGGATGTGCCACAGCCTCAGCCTGGCTGCACCCCTGGGATGTGCCACAGCCTCAGCCTGGCTGCATCCCTGGGATGTGCCACAGCCTCAGCCTGGGCCCTGCTGCATCCCAGGATGTGCCACAGCCTTAGCCTGGGCCCTGCTGCATTTCTGGGATGTGCCACAGCCTCAGCCTGGGCCCTGCTGCACCCCAGGATGTGCCACAGCCTTAGCCTGGGTCCTGCTGCACCCCGGGATGTGCCACAGCCTCAGCCTGGGCCCTGCTGCATCCCTGGGATGTGCCACAGCCTCAGCCTGGCTGCACCCCTGGGATGTGCCACAGCCTCAGCCTGGGCCCTGCTGCATCCCAGGATGTGCCACAGCCTCAGCCTGGGCCCTGCTGCACCCCGGGATGTGCCACAGCCTCAGCCTGGGCCCTGCTGCATTTCTGGGATGTGCCACAGCCTCAGCCTGGCTGCACCCCAGGATGTGCCACAGCCTCAGCCTGGGCCCTGCTGCACCCCTGGCATGTGCCACAGCCGCAGCCTGGGCCCTGCTGCACCCCCGGGATGTGCCACAGCCTCANCTGGGATGTGCCACAGCCTCAGCCTGGGCCCTGCTGGATCTCTGGGACGTGCCACAGCCTCAGCCTGGCTGCACCCCAGGATGTGCCACAGCCTCAGCCTGCTCTGTTCTCTGGGATACACTACAGCCCCACCCCAGACCCCACTGCATCCCCCAAGACAGGCCACAGCCCCATCCACGTGGCTCTGTCCTTTCCTGCTCTGTGAAAGGGACTCTACAGACAGCCTCCCACCTTATTTTGGGAAGTGCCTGTCCTGACAGGTGACCTTTTTCCTCCCCAGGTAAAGGGGCGCAGAACCCATCCTGCCACAGGCCCACCCATGGACACGAGGTGCTGTGGGGGAGGAGGGTGGCATGGCCTGGGTGTTCGGCTGCAGGGTGGCCCCAGGGGTGATGGGTGGTGGAGTGAGGAGTTGTGGGGTGATGGAGTGTGGGGTGATGTGTGGTGGGAGCAGACTGTGGGGCAGCTTCAGCCAACCTGCCACCCTCTTCCCTCAGCAATGGGGACAAAAGAAAAGCAGGGAGAAATCCAGTGACTGCTCTGGGCTCCTGCTCATGATTAACAACATAACACTGTGATTCAAAGGAGCCAGAAAATGGTGTTGGGAATTAACAATTTAGGATTAGTGTGGGGATTTTTTTAACCACGGCTTTGTGCTAAGGAACATTCCTCAAATGTAAAACCAATTCCTGCTCCAGTTATCTAAGAAACATGGGTAGAAAAAAACAGTCCAGATAACTGGAAATGTTTCCTTTCCTTGGCCCTGAGAACATGGCCTCCATCACTGGGTGTGGGGCAGACATGGGTGCTGTGGCTGGAAAGTGGCCAGGGATGTCAGGGTCATGGATCCTGCCTGCACCTCCCCAAACTGCTTCTCTCTGGGCATCCTGTCCTGTTCCTGCAGGGTTTTGCCATAGCAGGGCTCTGCTCAGGGTCTCAGCCCCCCAGTCCTGATCCCAACACAGCTACAGACCATGGTTCCATCCTCCTGAGCACACTGGGATGCTGTGTGCCTGATGGGGGCAGTTCCCACAGACAGGCCCCAGAGAGCCCATGGCATTACACATTCCACTGTGGGGAGAAGATCAGCTTTAGCCTCCATTTGCAGCCACCCTTTTGCTGTGTCCATGCAGCTGGATGGGGCAGCCAAGCCCCACAGAAGTGCTGGGGGTCAGCAAAGACCTGACAGTCTACGGCATGAAAGTGCACCCACAAACCCTGAAATGCTGCTGCACCCCTGGGATATGCTACAGCCCCATCCCTGGCACTGACATGTCTGGGACAAGCTACAGAGCAATCTCTGAGACTGAGACATCACTGGGATGTGTTACAGCCCCATCCCTGACACTGCTGCATCCCTGGGACTCACTACAGCCCCGTCCCAGGTGCAAAGGCATCCCTGGGATGTGCTACAGCCCCAGCTCTAACCCTGCTGCATCCCTGGGAGATGCTACAGGTACTGAGCGGGAGGAGGCAGCTGATAACCAGAGCATTCCCCATCCCTGTGGGGGAGAGCGTGGCTGAGAGGTGGCAGGTTGGCACATCTGGTTTACTTCTCTCCTTGAAAAAAAAAGGAATATTTTGTTTTAAGAGAGATGTAACTTAATTAGGTGCTATGGCTGCAAATCTTTTACTGCTTACTTTGAATTCCTTTAAAGTCCTGTTTTGCACTCCATGAGTTTTGTTAATTCTGCTAATAGGGAACATGGGTTTTATTTTTTTCCACTAAGACGAAAGTATTTTAAGATAATAGTAATAAATTATGAGAAGTGGACTCAGGACGTTTCATCACCAAGCCAGTCAGTTGCTCAGGCACAGACATCAAAGCTGGACCTCAAAGGCTTTGGAAGATCGGAAAGGCAGGAGAAAGCTGGGAAAAGTGATGCAGAAGATGGCAATGACAGTGAAAAGCCTGGACACACCCAGGGACTGAACTCCTGCATGGAGGAGGATGGGGAGAGGGCGGGAAGCCCAGCACCTGAGCATGGCAGCCCTGAACAATGTCCCCCTGTTCCTGCAGCCAGCACCTGCTGCCAGAGGCAGAGTGGGAGGTGGGGAAATGGGGGGAGAAGGGGCTTGGAGGCTGCCTGAGGTGCTGAGGGCCCCTTGGGGACTGCCCTGCTCAGGGGCAGCTGGGGGGTCCTGGGGCAGAGGGATGTAGGCAGAGGGGCATCAGAGAGCAGGCAGGGTGTGGGCAGGAAGGAGCACTGCAGGCAGCCCTGCGTGCAGCACGAGCACAGCAACCATGACAGTGCCAGCCAAGGCAGCATCACTGCCCACCTCTGAACCCCCCAGCGAAGGGAGAAGCAGGACCACCCCCCAGGTCCCCTGACCCTCCAGTGGCACAGCCTCCGGGCAGAGGCAGCTACTTTGCATTAAAGATATTTGAGCTAGGAGGCAGAAATCTTAAACTAACAAACCCACAGATAAACTGGAGGCAGTTTGAAGCAGACCTGCTCCACTAAAACAGAGCAAACAACCCAGCTCTCCGCCAGTGCTGTTTATTTTTGCGCAGCTGAACAGCTCAGACATCACAGTGAGACTGTTCCTATTTATAAAGCACAGGAGGGGAGTCACCTTGATTAACTCCGCTCCATGCGGCGCTCTCTGTTGGCAATAAAACTGGCCAAATCCCCCATTCCACCCCTCATTTTTTCCTTTTCCCAAGGCCTGATGTTCCAGCTCGCCCCTCACAGCTGGCAGGAGCAGAGGTGGTGGTGGTGTGCCCTGCCCCACACAGCCCCCACAGCAGTGGTGCCATCACTTCAGCTCAGCACCTTCCCATCGGGCAAGGTGTGCACTCCAAGTTTCATCTTGCCCCCTCTGCCACGGTGAGGAGGGAAACTTCTGCCAGATCCAGGAAGGGCTGCTCCTCACTGTCCTGAAAACCCCTCCTGTTTTCCAGACCCTCTGTGGGGCAGGGCTGTGAGGGCTCAGCAGTGCCCATAGGTGCTCGGTGGGGTGTCAGGCTGTGCAGAGTTCTCACACTCCGCACTGCTCCGTGGGGTCCACGTGTGCTAAGCCAGCACCGCTCTGCAAGGAGCTGCTGGTTCCTCCCGTGCATCTCCCCTCTCCATCCCCCTCCACACACTTTACTCCTAGCAGAGGAACACAGAATCCTTAAGGTTGGAAAAGGCCTCTGAGGTCATCAAGTGCAACCTTGAACCAAATACCAGTGCCCACTAAACCAGATTGCAAAGAGCCACATCTCGCTTTTTGAACACTTTCAGGGATGGTGACTCCACCACTGCCCTGGGCAGCCTGGTTCACAGCCTGACAGTCCTTTCAGGGAAGAAATTGTTCCTGATGTCCAACCTGAACCTCCCCTGGCACAGCTTGAGGCCGTTTCCTCTTGTTCCATGCCTTGTTCCCTTGGAGCAGAGCCCAACCCCCCTGGCTGCCCCCTCCTGTCAGGGAGTGGTAGAGAGAGAAGAGGTCACACCTGAGCCTCCTTTACTCCAACCTGAGCCCCTCCAGCTCCTTCAGCTTCTCATCAATGTTGTGCTCCAAACCCTTCCCCAGCTCCTTTCCCTTCTCTAGACATGCTCCAGCCCCTCAGTATCTGCCTTGTTGCGAGGGGCCAAAGATTCCATCCCTTCAACACGCTTTGTCCCCGGCACTCTCCTGCAGCCACCGAGTTCATGCATGGAGCAGCAGCAGCCATGCTGGAAGATGTTCCCAGAAGGCTGGAGAGCACAGCCCAGGCACACACTAGCCTGGGAAGAGGCTGTTGGCATTTTCCACTGCCAATGCAAGGTGGCTGTGGTAAGGGGAGCTGGGGAGATGGGTACAAACAGAGCATTGGCTCTACAAGATGCGTGTAGGCTTCCTTGGGGAAGCTGCTCCTTAAATATGGAAGTGGGGAGCTGGAGGTGCCCCTGCTGTGTTCACAGGAGCATGTGCCATGGGATGGAGTGGAGGATTGCTTATGGTGTCTATTCCACCACAGTGCAATGCAGAGGAAGACTGGGGTGGTGGAGACAGCAGGAAGAGGGGTGGCCCAAGGAGGGAAGAGGCTGCTTCTTTCCTGGTTTCTCCCCCTCCACCTGGCTTGGAATCCCCACAGAGGGATAAACCCAGGATGGTGGGAACAGCCTCACTGCAGTGCTGAGAGGTCTGTGGAGGGAAGAGGAGGGGAGGGAAGAAAGCCCTGCTACAGACCTCTTTACCCTGCTGGGTGCATTCTGCAGCATGGGAGGGCTGAGCATGGTGGCACTGGATGCAGGGGCTGGCACAGCACTGCTTGGTGCTGCTGGGATGTGCCATAACACACAGTGGGAGCTCAGGGCATGTGAGTGGGACCTCGGTACCTGGCCAGGCTGGAAGAAGAACCCTAATCCATCAGTGCAGGGAGCATCCCTGCACCCACCCAGCAGTGCCCAGCCCCAGCCAAGCCTCTGCAGGAGCACAAGTGAACCTCAGCTTGTACCAAGATGCCAACCTTCCCACTCCACTTTGGGGAACCAGGACAGCTCTTGAGGAGCTCTGAGGATCAAGGCAGCAATGCCTCCCTTGCCTGTGCAAGGCCTGCAATCTGTCAATGGAGTTGTCACCTCTCGCCAGGTGACCACAGCAGTGACACTGGTCCTTCCATGGTCCAATCACCCATGGCCCCATCACCCTGCACAGCCAGGACAAGCAGCTCATACCCAGACCCTCCACTCCTCCAGACCTGGATGAGGTGAGCACCATGTCACCCATGTCCCAGGGGAGACCTGGCAGCCTGTGCCCCAGCACTGGGGCCCTGGAGCCTGCCTGAGAGCTGCCAGACCCCCACCACCTCAGCATCTCCCAGAGAGCTGGGGCCTTGCAGAGGCAAAGGACACTGAGGAGAAACCTCTTGCACTGGGGCTGATAAAAGGAGGTTGAACGAAGCCAACTCCCAAGCACCCACATCCCCTGCCTTAACCTGCCAAGGGATGGCAAGGCCCCAGTGGGCTACATCCCTGCACTCCTCCTTGGAGGGCATGGAGAAAGCCTTTCCCAAAAACATACATCAATCTTAGTCAGTTCCTTTCCAGAAATACGTAGGATTTTAAACCTCAGTCACACCTTTCACTAAAATTTTTTATCGTTAATTTTTTGCCAAATGGTTTGTTACAGCTCAGGCCTCCCCTATGCTGTACCAGGAAGAGGGGATGTGGGATCAACCCCCAGATCTCTGGGCAGAGCTGGGGCCATGGACTTGGCCAGGGCCATGGAGCACTTACCTGCAGGTGCCTCCGTGCTGGTGACCAGGGAGGTGGGGTTGATGGCAGGAATCTCTGGAAATGAAAGGAAGACGTATCTTAAGGGTGAGATCCCCAGCTCTGGGGGTGACAACTGGGCAAGAGCCCTCTGAAAATGGGCCACAAGGGGATTTTGTCAGTCACAAATGAAAGATGATGGGACAAATCTGATCTGACCATTGCAGACCCTTGAAAAGACCTGGAAATGCACAAACTGAGTTCAGTAAATTGGGCCAGGCTGCAATTGTGCAACCCCCAAGAGCCCTAAGGATGTGTGCTCCAGGGAAGGATGCTCCCCAGATGCTCAGGTCATCTGAACTCAGTTTGGACAGCAGACAGGTGCTTGGCTGATCGCAGCAGGCTTCATAAATGTGGGAAAAGATAACATTTTCTCAGGACTCTTGGCAGCAAAACCTGGGGGAATTTCTTTCTTAAACCCAAATTTGGGGAAGAACAGAGAGAGAGGAGCCAGCTCCACCAGTCACCCGCACTGTCACTGCTCCAGCAGCCCAGCAAATGCTGCAGGGTGGGAAGTTGTTCCTCTGCCACTTGGGTCAAATTCAAACCCACTGTGACAATAAACAGAGTTTTATGCTGACCATAGCCTCGGGCCTTGCCCCAGAAGTGACCAGGCTCGGGCCTCAGCTGGGTGAGGAGGGCACATGCTGTACCAAGGATGGCACCCAGCAGAGCTATTTCAGCCAGCTGGAAGCATTGACCCAGGGGGGCATCCAGAGCCTGCTGAGCTGGGGCAGGTGAAGCCCAGGTCACCCCAGAGAGTGATGGGAGCGTCACTTCCTGGAGAAAATCCCTCAGGACAGACATGCTCTTGTCTGAGCCTCCCACCCACCACCAACCATCCAAGGTGAGTTGGGGGCTAAGGGGCATTCCCCAGTGCCTGTGGGGGTCTCCAAATGCAGGGCAAAGCGTGGGCCACTCACTGATGCAGGGAGCCACCGGCGAGCGACTCTGCTGGTAGCCCTTGGCACAGCGGTTGCAGGTGAGGCCGGTCACGCCGTCCTTGCACGGGCACTGCCCCGTGGTCTGGTTGCAGGTCTTGCCGGCCGCGCCGACTGGGTGGCAGTCACAAGCTGGGTGGGAGAGAGAGGAATGGTTATGGGAGAGGGGAGGCACAATGCAAACCCCAAACTGGCCCAAGGTGCAGTCCCAGAGAGGTGAAGAGGAGGGGGACCCTTCCAGAGCACCACTAGAAAGCAGCTGCTGGGGCTGGCACAGCACAGACCCAGCTGGACCCATGGGTCTGGACCAACCATGGCCCCACATGTGCTGTGAGCAGCATAGACAGGAGGGCAAGTGGACAAAGGGGTTGGCCAGGGTATGGCCTTGCTGACAGGGATGCTCAGGATGAGCACATGGAGCCTCTGCAACTCCCACAGGTGCCTGCAGCCACCAGCTCTCATTTAAGACTTTCCCCCACCTCAACTCCAGGGAGATGTTCCTGTCGCAGAAGTAAAAACCATTTTCTCCAGCTGCTCCCCTACCTCCAAGCTTTTCAGTCCACAGAGCTGAACCAACACGGGGTTTTTATACAAACATTTACCATGTCTCTGTTTTGGAACAAAGTTGGTTTTCTCAATGTTTCCCAAGCTCATGAGTCTTGATGACCCTCCTGACTCCTGGAGACCATGGGCAAAGGATGACCCCACAGTTTTCTACCACAGTCTCTCTAGGGACAAGCCACACCTGAGGTGGGTGAAAGTTGTCTTTGCTCTCAACAGAACGCTCCATCACGTCACACTGGGTGATGGACCCACTGAGGGTTATCCACATGGAGGGATGCATGCTTGTTCAGGGGAGGACCTTCCCATCTGCTTGCCTGAAGCTGGGTTGGCTATGAGCTGGAGGATGTTATCTTGGCCTCCATCAGTGTAAGAGTTGAACGTGATTTCAAAGCAAAACAAAAACATCTCCCCCACCCACCCCCGCAGCGCCCTGATGTTACTGTTTCCCTAATTTTCACCAGATGGGACTGGTGGGAGCACCATGGCACTCGAGCCCCCTCCTGCACAGCCAGAAACCAGAGCGAGCAGCCTCTAATGGGGACCAGATGCTCCACCCTTATCAGATCTTGGCTAGGACTGGAAGCGGACGTCTTTTTGACAGGGATATTTCGGGGGCTCAGCTGTGATAACAAATGGCAGCGAGCAGGGGAGGCTTGGCATGATGCAGGGCTGTTGGAAACACGGGGGCTTTCTTGGGCCCCAGTGGTTTGTTCCTGGTGTAAAGTTTATGGACAGACATAAATCTCAGCCCGGTAAGGACCCAGTTCATCCAAGCTGATCTCTCTCCATGCGATGGAAGGTGGATTTTGGTCACTCTGTAGGCTTCACCCAGATCAGTAATTAAGGCAGCTTTTCTCATCTTAAGTGCACAACTGATCAGTGTCATTGGGGTATGAGCTTGGTCTCTGCCCACTTGCTCTGCTACAGTGGGATTTCCCACAGTCCCAGAAAAATACACTGTTCCCATGGGAAGAGCATGCCAGGCAAGAGTGCTTACCCTGCTGGGACCCCACTGCTGCAGCATGGCCCATCCTGCTGCTGTGGCCGTAGCATCTCTGTCCTTCCTCACTCTGACACAGCTCAGGGAGCCCATCCCAGCCCAGGGCAGGCAGGGCCAGGGGCACGGTGCAGCTCTGCACCGCTGCCCACACACCGAGCCCTGCTGCTCCCAGCCTCCGGCTGCCGGGATCTGGCCCATGGAGCTTGAATGGTGGATTAAGTCACTAGCTTGGAGCTTAACTCATCAAGCCGTGCTTGCCAGAAAGCATGTCTTGCACCTCATATTGAGGGTATTTTTGCATCCTGAGGCTTAGCTGCTACTGCTCCACCAGTTTTCATTGGAGAAAGCTCACGGTTTACAGCTTTGTTTAAATTACTGGGATTAATGCACAGCCATCCTTTATTTGACTTTTCAATTACCACCATTGAATTAATCCTGTAGGTTGCTCTGCCTTTTCCATCCCTCCAGCTTTTCCGTCTGGCAGGGTCCAGCAGTGATGCTGGCAGTGGGAGGGAAACACTCCCTGCT
>JACBWW010000024.1:1872861-1895169 GCA_020086605.1 Lanius collurio | reverse complement strand
GAGATACTTTCCATCACCATAATGCCTCACAGTTACTGCCCTGTGAGGGTGGTGGAGCAAGGCTCGCACTGACAAAGGCACAGGCAGATGGGAGCAGCCAGGGCTCCTCTGCTTCCTCCATCCTTGGCCCTGCAAGGACAGGGACTTGAGCCACAGCCAGGTAGGAAGCACTGCACCTGCAGCATCCCTGCTCCCACAAACCTGTGCTATACCCAGTAATCCTCCCTGGTCCCAGCCAAATCTAGCTTGCTTTATTAGGTTTTGGCATTTTTTCTGTTATTGCTCTTTGGTAAGTGCTCTCTTTCCCATCTGGAGCAGAAACTGAGCCCCTCAATGCCCAGGGAAGTGGTGCTGGGGGCCCTGGGGAGGTGAATGCCTGCAGGGTGTCTGCTTTGCTTGGGATTGTATCAGTTTTGGAGCAGAAATGGAAAGAGCTGGTCAAAGAATTACAGAATATCCCAAGCTTGGACCCAATATGATCATTGAATCCAGCTCCTGGGCCTGCACAGACACCCCAACAACCCCACCCTGGGCATCCCTGGCAGCGCTGTTGCTCCTGGAGCTCTGGCAGCCTCGGGGCCGTGCCCATTCCCTGGGGAGCCTGGGCAGTGCCCAGCACCCACTGGGGGAAGAATCTTTCCCTGATCTCCAGCCTAAGCCTCCCTAATCCAAAGAAAAGCAGAAACTTGGGGAGTGGTGGGAGGTGAGGTGCTGCCTGCAGGAGATGAAGGGTGAGGTGGAGGCAGCACAGCCACCCCGCTGCCTCTCGAGTCTTGAGGAGAGCCTGTGAACCCTCAGAGCCTGACAGAATCCTCACAGAAAAGAGAATTTTGCTGAAGCTGCCCCAGTCTGGTGCTGCTGCAGCAGGAGCTGGGGGCTGCTGCCATCCATCTCTGGCCTCAGTCAGAGCCAGGACCCCTCCTGGGAATGGGAAACAATCTGGGTTCCCGTGCCAGACATCATCAGGATGCATGCCTTGTCCTGCCTCCTCCTCTTCCTCTCTCTCAGGGTCTCCCTGTGTCACCCTGAGGATGCTGGCACCTGCACAGCTTGGGACCTGACTGCCACCTGACACAATCTTCCTCAATGGGAAAACCTTGCTGCTGCCAGGGGCGGTGGCGTGGCTTGGCTAAGGCCATGGGGTGGAAACAGCTGGGAACACGGGCTGTGAAGGGGATGTGTCAAGTCAGCTGCATGGGTTGTTGAAAATGATTAGCTCGGTTTGCTAATGAGCTGGCTGCAGGTAGGGCTCCTCCCACCAGTGCCCGCTCAGTGCCGCTCCTGCTGCGACACTGCGCAAACGTGGGAAGTTTCTCCCTGCACCCCATCCTCTCAAGGATTCCAGGCGGCAGCAAGGATGAGGAGAGACCACTGGCACTGCACAGGCAATTTATTATATCATCTATTATATCCCAAAATGAATGGGCCAGACCTCCAACAGCACTAATGCACCTGACAGGGGAACCCTACGAGTCAAATCCTTCAGTTCAGGTCCATGGCCACAACTTTAATGGTCCTAAACCAGCTTCAGTAGTTGCTGTAAGTCCTACATAAACACATGAACATCATGTTCTTGCAGCAGTGAATGTGCCCTGTGCCCACATGGCTGCAAAATGCATTGGAGAGAGATCTGAGATCCCTTCCAGGAGGGACTCACAAGCTAAGACAGAAAAACAGGGATCAGGGATGCATTTTCAGCCTCTAAATAGCCATGGTTGACTTCCTGCCCATTTGATGTTCCAGTCTGAACCTCACAGACCCTGGGGACAGGCAAGGTACTTTTTTATCTCAAATTCTTTGGTGAAACCATTGTTTTGAAAAAAGCTCCACAGACAGGCTGTTCAGGAAGAGGGAAGAGGAACCAGACAGGCTTGGCCAGGAGTTAGAGGAGGGAGAGGAGAGGTAGAGGTCCCATGATGTTTGGCACAGGCTAGGGACCTTGAGAGGTCAAGCTACAGTTTGATGGCTTGGAGCCAGCGTGGCTCCTGGTCAGCTCAAGGCTAGTTACCAGGAGCCATAGTGCTCAGCATCTCCCCAAAAGCAGGTCCCAAGAGCCACCCCATAGCTGAAAACCACAATGTGGGGTCCTGGCCCACAGCCCACCTGGGAGATGTGACTTCCACCAGCAGCCCCAGACCTTCAGAGCAGGGAACCCATGCTCCAAGCATGTCTATATCCCAGACAACATCCGTATCAGAGACAGGTTTCCAGCACATCTAGTCACATCTGCTTCAGCACATCCCCAGGATCTCTCCAAAGACTGACCAATGGAGGTGGTAACTGCAGACACACCAGAACCCTCCGAGGCTCCTGGCAATCTGCTCTCTCCCTTCCTGTCATCCTCCTCCACCTCGAGTTGATGCTGGCCTCAAAGTACTGTCCCTCTCTGGTGCCCTTGGGGTGGTAGAGGTGATCGGGGTGGTCAAGGCTGGAGCTGATCTGCAGCTGCCGGGATGAGCAGAAGGACATCCCAAGGATGGGAAGGGAGAGCGAGGAGACTGAAAGAGATCCTCTCACCCATCTGCTCCCATGCAGAGCCACCCAGCTTACCTTTGCAGGCCTTGCGGTCGGTGATGGCCTTGCTGAGGTCTCGGTAGAAGCCCTCCTTGCAGTAGTGGCAGTGCCTGCCCGCCGTGTTGTGCCGGCAGTTGAGGCAGACGCCGCCGCTCTTGCGCCCCGACAGCTTGAAGAGCTCCATGTTGAAGCGGCAGCGCCGCGCGTGCAGGTTGCAGTTGCAGGCTGGGAGGGAGGGAAGAGGAGATGATGAGGGCTGAAGGTGAAACCCAGGACGCTCTGTGCTGGCTGGAGCTGCCCTGGTGCCCCCCACTGCGCTCGGGGGGCTGTGCTGGGATTGGGATGGACACAGCACAGCACAGCCCAACGTGCCATCCAGATGTGCAGCATCCACTGCCCTGTGGGGCCGGGGCCACAAGGTCAGGGCGGAGGAAAAGGGGTACGTGTTGGAGCTGGCACCACTCAGCTGAAGGCAAGCAAGTGTGGGATGGAGGGCTGCAGCTGGGGTGTTGGCAGTGCCAGCTGAGCACTTGCAGCCCCACTGTTCCCCCTGCTCCTTCCCGGGCAGCTGGCTCTGGTGACAGAGCCCACCCAGCCTTCCAGCAGGACCACCCACCTCATGCCAGGGTTTGTGACAGCCCTCCCTGCAACCGAACCCCCAGCTCTTTATATTTATGGCTCTATCTCGTGTGCATGAGCCACACACACACAGAGAAACCCCCGCAGCAGCCCCTGTGTGCTCACACCCCTGCTTGTGCATACACAGCCCATGTGCACATGGACACGTGCACGTGTGCCCACAGACGTGCACCGAAGTACCCCCAGGGCCGTACATGTGCCCACAGGCAGGCACACACACAGATGTGCTCAGAAACATCTGCACACCCTCACATGTGCACGCACAAATTAGCCCCAGGAAGCACACAGCCCTCCTGGCCGATTCCACGTGTGCGAGATAAAAAGGCAAAGCCCTGCCCGTTCCCACTTAACACACTTGCAAAAAGATAATGGGAACAAGATTTCCTTCGGCAAAACGTGGCGCCCCGCACCCCCAGCCCCGGCCCCCTCCCCGTGCTGGTAAATTGAGGTTGGGTGAGAGCTTTTCCAGGCGTACTGCGAAATTCATTAACGTGTCAGCCCAGATTTAACTGCCTGGGCCTGGCTTGGCGGCCGTGTGAAGTTGCCTCCCCGCAGCCAGCAGCGCCGGTGGGAGCTTCACCCTGCGCAGATCAAACGCTCCCTCGCCCGCCCCGGCCATGGACATGCTGTGGGGAGAGAGTCAGAGCAAACCCCAACTGTAAAAAAGAGTTTTTTGGAGGCTTGAGTTGCATGGAAGGTTAGTGCCAGCACACTCAAACCTCAGCTGCTCCCAGAGCTCCCCTGAGTTATGGGATTAGTGAGAAATCACATGGCAGGCATCAAAATAACACCCAGTGTGGCTGTAGGTACCTTCAGGGGCCCGTGTCTTTTGAGCTATTTTCTTTTTCCCTGGTGCCAGCGGAAAATAGGGAATTTTAAGGCAAATTCTGGGTTGCAGTGTGTAGAGGGAAAGCAGCAAATACTGCCCAAGGCCCCAGGTAGCACAGGATGCTGCTGGACTGGGGATGCTGACATTCCAACAGGCTTTACCAGGGCTGGAAGAGATACAGTGAAGTATCCTGACACCCAGGGTGCTTTTGAACTCTCCAGATAATGGGACAGGGACAAGACAAGGTGGTTTTTGCTACAGAACTGTGGCAAAGAAGCAATTCTGGGGAGGAGAGGAGCCTTGTTATCTCCTTGCAGCAGTGAAAGGCAAGTGGGGTCATCCCAAAAGGCAGTTTTGTGTCCCTCTCGGAATGCCCCCAGCATCCTCTGGGGAAGGAGGGGGGTTGGCAACCCCAAAGGGAGGCGTTGGGCAGTGGAGGAGAACAGCTGGGTAAATGATTCGCTGCCCTCGGCACAGGTCTCTCACTTCATCCAGTTTAATTGGTGAGAGAGTAACTGGTGGGGCCTTTTCTGGGCATCATTGACCCTGGCACATCCTGATTGGTCCCAGGGCCACCTTTCCCTGGGTGCAGACCCTCTGATCCTCCCAGGAGCTGGGTTTGGGGAAGAAACTTCCCCTGGCAGCCCAGCATTGTCCCCTCTCCTTCAGGCAGTGGTGCTGCCCGCTCTGGGCTGGCTGCCGGGAATCTGCCAAGCCGGGGTTCTGGAGCCAACGGGGGCACCTGACTGGGCTTGGCCATGCTGGGTTGGGTGGCTGTCCCCAGTCAGGGACAGGGTCACACCAGCACATCTGACAATCCCCTCACCCCCCGGCGCAGCCATCCAGAGCTAATCGGGGCAGACAGGTCCCCCTCTTACCCAGCTAAATACTCTCACTGTTCCTCAGTACTGAGGCACTTGTAAGCTCTGTCTGTCTCCCGTTAATCACTAATTAAAGGCTTGAATGTTCCCTGCTGTTTGGGGTATTAATAAGAATTTAATTGCACAGTTTGGGGCTAATTACCTGGTAGCTCGCTTCCGCCCTTGTACAGTATGCCCAATTAAACAATCATATGATCAATTAAACAATCACAAGATCTAATAATTTGCAATAATAGACTAATTAAACGTTGACACCTTGGAATGGAGCAAACTTTTGTCTCCCTTTTGATGGTGTTTGAACCCCTTCCCAGGCCCTGGCCACCCCAAAACCTCTCCTCCTCCAGGCTTGCTGCAGATGTAGGAGCCTGGAATGACGGCACGAGGGGCTTTGGGAGAGAGACCCTGGCACGGGACCGGCAGCGCCATGCACCGAGACACACGTGGGGCAGGCAGTGGAGCCCGCAGGGCAGGAGCGAGGCTCACCGCCCCTACAAGTTCCCTGGGAATAATTAGGGAAGGCAGCCGGATCAGCGAAACCCTAGACCGGCTGCTGCTGCCAACCCGCAGCAGATTCGAGCTACGCCCCTGCTTTGGGTGGAGGAGAGCCCGGCTGGGCCACAGGGCGGGATGAGGCTGCCCCTCTCGCTTCCATGGGAGCTGAGACCAGAACAGCCCCTTCCCGCCCATGCACACTGTCCCTCCATCCTGGGGAAGGTGTTGGGAGAGAAGGACTCATTCTGCTGCTGTCGAGAAGCAGGAGGAGAAGCAGAAGGACAGAGCCCTCCCCAGGGGGCTGAAAGGGACAAGGCTGAGGCACTCCAGCCCCATCCCGGGAGGAGCAGGACTCAGGATGGTCAGACAAGTGTAAACCACCTCTGTCGGGGTGGCTGCCTTCTCCTGCACGCCAGATCCGCTGGGATACTGCACTCGGGGGGTGCCCAGGCAGAGGTGGCAGGGGCACGCAGTCCGCTCGCCCACCTCCCAGAGCCATCGCCACTCCCCTGCTCTCCCCGGGGAAGGACCATGGCTGGTGCTGCTGGGAACTCACTGGTTTCCAGCACATCTACTGGGGAGCAGGTGCAGAGAACCCTCTCAGGGGAATTCCCAAGGGAAGGGGCAAATGTACAGGAAGAGGCACAGGACACAAGGGAATTACATGTGGTCTTCCAAATCCCACCACCGCCCTGGGGACTGGTGTTTTCAGGCATCGGCATCCCGGCTGGATCGCCACATCCCCCTCGAGCGGCCTGCGAGGTCTTCCCAGGAGAACGCCGCCTCTTCCCCGCCGAGGCCCCGGATCAAAGCCAGCCCCGGGCATTATCCTGGTGCTCCGCAGAGTGCTCCTGCCGCGGCGGCCACAAAGGGAACAAGAGCTCCCGCATCACCAGCGAGTGCATCAATTACTTCCAGTGGCTGCCTCGTGCTAATCCGCTTCCCCTCCTTCCCCGGGCCCGGTGTTTGGGGGCCGGGCTGCCCCCAGCAGCTCGTGGGTGCGGGCTGAAACGGGCAGCAGTGATGGGAGGGAGGAGGAGGTGCGAGTCTGCAGAGATAAAGATGGGGGGTTCCCAGGATTTTGGCAATCCTGCTACTGCCGGGCACTCTGCTGGGGTCATCCTTCACACTGCCTGTCCCAGGTTAAAAACTGTGGGGAAACATGGACTGGGGACATGTCCCTCTCCCTGCCCCAGACACACCAGAGGACACACCGAGCATCTCGATACTGGCAGGGCAAGCTGCTTGGGGGACAAGCAGTCCCTATGGGGCATCAGGAGAGCCTCCTGGGCCTGTGGACTGATGGCCTCCAACCACTGGGCCTGGGGCCATGCTCTGTGCCACACAAAGCTGGCACCGTGCCCTCTTGCCAAGCCAGCAGCTTGGCAAATCCACTGTCACTGTCCTGGCTGCGACAGCCCCGAACCTCCCTGCTTGCCAAACTCACACTGACCCCCCTCAATAGTGCACCACGAAGATGTCCCCACGACTGCCACAGTCACCCCACAGCAGCCATGGTGGGGTTGTGCCCCGTGCCAATGCTCAGACCCCAGGTAGCACCTGCCTGTGTGTTTCCCAGAGGCAAAAGCTCTGGTGAAACAACAAATGTTTGTCCTCACCTCCAGCTGCATGGATGGATGTCCCAGCACCGTGTCATGCTGGAGCAGGACATCAGTTTGTTCCCATGCTGGAGCAGGCAGAAACTCCAGTACACTGGACTGAGTCAAACCCCCATGCACAGTGCTGGGGAGCACAGAGCCAAGAACTGACGAATCCCAACATGACCTGAAGCTGTACCAGCCCCAGGGATCCATTCTCCCTCCCTTTCAGGGTGCTGAGATCCCCCACCCTGCCCCTGGGCTGTCACTGAGCTGCCAAGCTCCTGCATCCACCCACTCTCCTCCTCTTCCTCCCCACTCTCAGCCACGCCTGACATCCCCACCACGAGCCAGCATCACCGCTGTCTGACCACAGGACAGAGTCCGAAACCCCGCAGCCCCCAGGCTGAGCAAAGGGAACTTCCCGGGCAGCCTCTCCTTTTAATTGGTGCTAATTGCTGCGTCTGTTCGTGCTGGCTGGGGAGATGTCATTGTTGAAAGGCACAGAGGGGAAGGCTCGGGGAGCTAATCCAGCTTTCAGCCGCTAAGCCCTTCGAAGGCGGGTGATGGAGAAGCTCTTTCAGGTCCCTTCAGAGAGGGCACAAAGCCCGAGAGGGGAAAAGGAGAAAGAGGGGGTGCGAATCAACAGGAAAAAACTACTTTCACACGCAGCTCGGGGAAGGGTCTTTGTGTGCGGGGCTGTCGGGGGGGGGGGTGGAGGGATGGCGCTGCGGCCCCGCCTCTCTTCCCTCCCTCGTTTATCTTTTCAGCTCCATCTGCCGAAAGGGTGACGCAGCTGGGGGCAGGATGCTCAGAGCAAGGGACTCTCACCCCGCCCTGGACGAGATGGACAGAAAACCTGCAGATGCGCCTCAAAAACGAGCCTCCTCTGGTTTAACCCCTTTTGTGCCAGCAGAGCCACCTCCACTGCTGTCGTGCTGCTTTACCGGAGGACGTGGCAGTGAGGCAGGTGCAGAGGGGGGCCACAAGGGGGGCAGCCAGGGGGGTGAGGTCCTCCTTGTGTCCTGGGGGTTTCCATGGGCTCACGCACCTGCTGGAGGCCTCCCCTGCCCGACCTGCAGCAGCCCTGGGAGGGTGCAAAGTGGAGGGTTTTTTCTGAGCTCCAAAACTCATCTTTCTGGAACAAGTGGAAAAACTCAAGGGCTGACACATTCCCACAGAGCATGAGGTGGCTTAAAGCATCAGCTCCAGCACTTGATTTGAATCCACTGCCTTTTTAGCCATTCTTAGAAGAAATCTGCTGTAACATGTATATATTGAAGCAGACATCTGGGTTCTCAACAAGACATCGATCACAAATACTAACAAGTCCTTCTGACCTCTGGCACATCCACTGAGCCTTTCAAAGGTTGATTAATGGTACAGCTTTCCCTTGTCTCCATCCTCCTGCCACCCCCTGAGACCCGGGCTCCAGTCCAGGAGAAGTGAAAAGCTGTTCCTCCTTCTTCCAGACCTTCACAGGGCTCTGGCATCCCCCAGCCCCATCCCAAACCAGCATAAAAGGCAAAGGCCTCCACCGAAATACCACAAAGATTCATGAGCCAGACAGCCAAGTAATAGCAATTTGATGTTTGGGAAATGTTTCATTACGGTGACAATATTTCTAGCTTGTGGAAACCTTTGCAAGGACAGACAAGCTAAAATCACCACACAGACTGAACATGAAGGATGAAATTGGGATATTTCTGCAACCTCTTCCAGGTTTTTCTGCTTGCTCCCCTGTCCCCAAGCACATCTCACAGGAGATTGCTGTGATTGCCCCTCTGGCCCACGGACAGCTGGTTTGCTGCCCAAGGGAAACAATCCCAGCTGGGCATCCCACATTGAGGTTTGCTGACTGGCTGGTAGACACCAGTGATTTTTAAGAGGGTTTTGGTGCTTTGGCTCATGGCTGAACCACTGCATCTCTTACAGGACACCTGCAGCAGAGACAAGGTAGATGGCTGAGCCTTTTCCAATCCTCCAGCACAGAGGATGCTCCCCAGCATCTCTGGACAAGCACACCCCATTGCTTTGGCTCAGCACCCATCACTTCCTACCCCGATGACCCATTTTGGCATTTCAGCCCCAGAAAACAGAGATGTTTAAAAACGCCTTACCCAGACACTCGTTGGCCTCTCGGGCGCTGGCCCGCTGCCAGGGCCGGTCGTAGTGGAAAGGCTTGCAGCGGTCGCACTCGGGTCCCTCCGTGTTGTGCTTGCAGTCGCACACCAGCTTCTGTTCCTTGTCCTTCACGCAGCGCGCCGCGTGCCCGTTGCACTTGCAGCGCCCGCCGACCTGCAGCTCCCCCACGGCGTAGTAGTAGGGCGTGGAGCCGGTGCCCCCCTCCTCCTCGCCCACGTCCCGGCTGCCCAGGTCACGGAAGAGATGTGGGCGGCTGAACACCACGCGGATGTCGGTGGCCGTCACCCAGTCCTGGAGCACGGGGCTGCTGTCGAAGTCCTGGGCTGAGGGACGCCCGTCGAGGGTGCTGAAGGCGATGAGCCCTCCGGTGAGTGGGTAGAGGTCGGTGAGGCCGTCGGTGCACAGGGCCTCCTGCTCGTTCTGCTTGGTGACGGTGGCTTTGCTGGGCTTGCCGTAGATCTTACGGCACTGGGAGGAGTAGTACTGGTAGGGCACCCAGGTCTTGCCATAGTCCATGGACTTGAGGATGGCGGTGGACTCGGGCCGGGGCGAGCAGAACTGGAGGCTGACGTAGACCACCTCAAACTTCTTGCCAAGGGAGAGGGTGAGGGTGACGTTCTGGGGTGAGTGGTGGAGGGTTTCCGAGCGCCAACAGGTCATGTTGGAGGCGGTGTTGAGGTCAGTCAGGTACGCGGGTGGGTGGGCTCGGCGGGGGTCCGAAGCATTGCAGTGCCGAGTCGGGGGCTTCCCACACGTGCTGGAGGCTTGAACCTCCTTTCCAAAGGCAGCGTTGACAAATTCAGGGATGCAGCGTCGAGGAGCACCGCTCTCATCATAGCAAGGGTCTGGGGGGGTCTGCTGGGCCACGAAGGGGTTCACTGTCTGGGACAGACCCAGCATGGCAGTGGTGAGGAACAGGCGCAGGAGCTGCAGGACCTCCATCCTTCTGGGGAGAGGGAAGTGGCTCCTCCCTGGAGGAAGAACAACAAGAGTGAGTGGCACCAGCAGTGTCATGGCCACAGCACCAGCCATGTTGGGAGGGCTGGGAAACTCTCCCATGTCCGGCCCATCACCGGTACCCATCTTCCCACCTCATATCCACTGATGCAGTGTCCTGGGAGCGGGGCAGGCAGGCAATTACTTCATGTTGCCTCACCCACACCAATCCCTCACTGCTCATCAGCAGGACTGAAATACCACAGAAATGGGAAAAAAACCTGAGCTCTGGATGGAAGAGGTTGGAATCAGGGTACAGCCCTTCCCTGGCCTCTTACAAACTCTCCTGGGGTGACAGGAATGCTCCTGCCTGCCAGCAGCCCTGGCTGTCACACACAGTTCAGAGGCTCTTTCACTGCATGGCTGACAAGAGCTGGTGGTGGGGAAGAGCAAGGGGAGATCTTTCAGATGCAACAGGAGCTGCAAACCCCAAGTGATCCACTTGTGACACAAAATAGCTCCTGACAGAGCTGGAGAAACAGACAGCAGCAAAAACACTTTGAAGGCACATTGTGCAAGAGGCAAGAGCTTGTTGGGATGAAGACCTGGGGCTCTGGAACACAGCAACACTTTCCTTGCTGGCTGTGGGCACAGTGGCTTCTCCAAGCCAGGGGCTGGATGGCCTCCAAACTCCTTTGCCACACTACCCAGTAAAAAAGGAAGTTATTCTGGCCACACCCCCAAGAAATCCAGGTCTGGATCTGGTGTGTTTGTTGACTGGGGGAAAGGCCAGAACCAAATGCAGGACCTGGCTGGGCTCCTCTCCCAGCAGCTGCAGCACAGGACCAGGGAGCTTAGTGGCTCCCAGGGGATGTGGCCCATCTCCTGAGTTACTGGCTTGAAGAGTGAAAGAGGTCTGGAGGTCACATTCCCTCCTGCTGGCTCGGACTGCGTGAAGGACCTCCCACACAATGCAGACTGGACATGTCCCATTCCTACCAGAGCAGACCCCTGAGCCTCCTGGATGGGTGGGGGACATCAGCCCTGCCATCCCATGGGTTGTGCTGAGCCAAAGCCAAGCTGTCCAGTCTCAACCAGCCCAATACCATAACCAGGCAGGAGGATGCCCTGATCATCCCCTCTCCCACTACTAAATCCTTACCAGATGTCTCGTGTTTCTCTCTGAGGAATGAAGCCCTGCATGACCCAGCCCAGTATCCCCAGCTCCAGCCTCAGTGCCACTCCTGACTGTCCAGCTGCCCACTCAGGCCAAAGAAGGCTCCAAGGAACAGCCCATTTCAATGATCCAGGACCTTGTTTTTGGTTTGTTATTCCATTTTGCAAAGGAAAAGGAGCCGTGACTGTGGAAGAAAGCTGCCTCTCCAGAGGCTGCCAAACCACTAATGAAGGGAAGCTCCTCCCTGCCCAGCCACGGCCAGCCCAGCAGCCACAGCCTGTGCCTGCCACGGGAGCAGCAGGGACTGGGATCTCAGCCCATCCTGGGACATCTCCCCCAGGGCAAAACCTGTCCTTGCCACTTCTGTGCTGTTTCCTCACTGCTTAATCCTCTGTTGATGGAAAAAGATGTGAAAAATTGGCAGCTCCCTTGGTGGTCTCTGCACGGCTCCAGCAGCAGTTCCAGCTTTACCACAGTGCTGCAGAGCCTTTTGGGGACATGTCAGCCAGCGGCTTGGTGACTTGACTGCCAGCAAGACAAAGGATTCTGTGCCTGGAGTGCCCAGAGCATCGAGAACCCTTGAGGAGTGTGGCTGCAAGATTAGAGACTGCAGGGATGTAGCAGTCACCACCACAGAGGAGGTGCCGTGCCACAAGCATCAGGCAGTGAAGAGCATCTCCCATGGCAGGCAGCCCACAGGGCCCCATTGGGACTCCCAGCCCCACTGCAGCAGCTGCCTCCTGGGCAGGAGATGAAGCCATGGCTGCTGCCAGATCCCTGTATCTGCTTGTTGAGCAGAGGCTGCAGCTGGTTAACCCCCCAACACAATCCTGACAGGGCGATCCCCAGCCCCTGCCTGGTGCCGAGCAGCTCACAGTGGGCACGAACCCCTGCCAGCCCACTGGCAGAACCCTGCTCCTGTATTCCTACCCAGCAAAGGGGCTGCAAGGTGCTAATGGACCCCCCTCAATGGCCAGCAAGACCCAGCCATGCACATACTTTCAGAAGCCAGCACAGCACCTTCAGCCCTGTGGTGCTGCCAGCCCTCTCTCTGTCATTGTCCCCCTCCCACTGCACATCCCGCAGAGGGCACCCAGTCAGGTGCTGATGCCATCACCTCCCATCCCACCACCCACAGGGCAGCACTAGCAGGGAGACAATGCTGTGGGAAAACCTCTGCTCCAGGAGGAGAGAGGAGAAACCCCCAGGGGTCCTCAGCAGCTGCATGCAACCACCCCAGGGAGAATCAGGATGTGTGGAGAAAGGCATCTACTACACCTTGCCAACAGAGTCTCCTCCACCCCCTCTCTGCTGTGTGGCAGCAAGGTGACAGGAGTAGGGACATGCTCAAGCAAAGGTCTTTTAATTTCCTTTCTAAGACACAAAAGTGTGGGGAAACCCTTGCCTAGGGGAAAGCAACAGAAGCAGCATCTCTGGTAGCCAGAGGAGAGGCCACAGAGGAGAGGTGTTATGAGCACTGGAGCAGCAGGTCTAGGATCCAGGACCAGGTTACTGCTGGTTTAGGCACGCACAGGGGCATGAACATCTCCTGCACACCCTCCCTGCCCCCATGGGAAGCTTTGTCCCTCCTGCCAGCCTTACCAAGGCACAAGTCCCTGAGATTCAGTGCCTAAATTTTGGTGGCTCTGCTGCTGGGGAGCAGCCACGAGGGAGCCAACGCTCGCCCAGCAGCGCATCAGGCTGCGGAGGCAGGGCATGAGTGGAAATCATTATCATCTGCAGGACCACACACAGGCACACACACTCCGTGCTCAGCTCACCCCATTATCCCACTGAAAGAGAGCTGGGGCCAGTGGTCTCCGTGGGCCTCACCTCCGTATTGGAGAGGAGGGCAAGCTGCAATCTGCTCCCTTTTATGCATATTCAGCATGACCCCGGGACTGCCGGCAAGCTGCCAGAGAGGCCTGGGAGTGGGTATTTCTCTCCCTGGCCCCCATCTGCCCCCCCCTTTCCACTTCCCATCTTTGCTGCCCCCGGTTCAGATCAAATGGAGACACTGCTGACTAAGCAGAGAGAATGGGGATGAGCCGTGGGTGCCGAATCCAGCCCAGCACGCTCCTGGATCTGGCATGAGGAGGGACGTGAGCAATGGGGTGCCTTTCCCAGGGACAGCATCCCGAAGGTGTCCCCAGCGAGGCTCTCGGGTGGCTGCCAGCTCCCTGCCACCAGCAGCACCCGTGGCCCGGGGGCATGCGGCGGCGGGGCTCACCCTTCCCGAGGAAGCGGCCGCCCTCCCAGCTCCTCCCGAGAAGCGGCTGCATTTTTGAGGTGGGCGATTTCCTCACTCCTCCACTCCGGGAATGCTAACAGCCGTGCGGCTTGGAAGGAAGTCATGCCGCCGGAGCGCTTCAGAAGTGCTTTAAAAAAAAATCAGCTTCCACATCCAACACCTCCACACCCCTTCTCTCTACAACCAGACGCTTCCCAGAGCGACCAGCAGTGTTTCCCCTGCCTCGTGGGGAGACTTGTCAGGGCAATGCTCCAGCTCACCGTGGGCTCCTTTTCCACCGTCTTTCCAGGGGGCAGTGCTACCGAGGGTGATGCTGCGTGCAGATGTGAGCCTGGAGCTCCAGATTGCCCGCTGCTGAGCCATCGGTTAGGTGCTTGGTGCCCAAAATAGAATGGATGAGGCAAGTGCAGCAGGTGAGGCACGGCAAGGAGAGCAAGCTTCCCAATGTGGATGCTGGTGCCTACAGCAGGCCTAGACTCACCACCTGGCAGTCAGGGCCACAGCAACTTTGCTGAGGTAATTACAGGATTAGGTGGAACAACACCAGGCAGGGAGGGAAGCAGGTTATTAACCAGATTTGATCCCAGGACCTTTGCAGCACAGGAGCAACCTTCTCTAATTAAAGTGGAAGAGAAGGCACGAGTGGTGCTCTGCTGTTGGAAAAATGTGGGCTTAGAGGGCAGGTGATGGCTAAAGCTGAGCAGCCAGCACTGTCCTGGAAAGGGAGGGAAAAGGCTGAGGAATGACAGGGGAATGGTGCTGCACTCCTGCCAGGGACCTGTGCTGCTCCCCAGGTTGGTATCCCTGCACCAATGCTGCTGCCATGGTGCAGCCAACAGCATTTCTCCTCCAGGCCAGGACAGCAGGGTGTGTGGGGGACTTGCTTCACTTGAGGAAAGGACGCGACCTTACTTGGAACTGGTTAAGATGGGAATGACTGGTGAGGTGCAGCATCGCCCTGTGCACAGTGATAAAGTCCTGGGTGCCAGTGTGGGGCAGGGATGGAGCCACTCACCCTCACGGGGCACAAATATGCACAGTAAAAGCCATGGGTCAGGAGGCAGAGATTCCTGGGCCAAAGGACCCGAGTACTTGAGGGGGTCCAACAACAAAGACTCTTGGGTAAGACTGATCTAGGAGGACTGCTTGTTCCTCAGCTGTGTCATCCCCAGTGAAGCCCACCAGCACCTCAGATGCCCTCTGAGAAGGAAGCCGCTGGCAGGATGGGACAGGACCCAAAGCAGAAGAGGAATGATGTGCTCAGAGAAGCTGAAACCAGGCACAAGTGACCAGAGCATATCCCTTAACCAGAGTGTATCTGCTACTACAACCTGCACGTTTTCACCTTGTTACAGGTCCTTTGTAATGAGGGCATCTGCACTCCCTTGCTATACATGCTGTGGGAGCAGCCCCCTGCAGCTCTGCCCCAGCCCAGGAGCAAGATCCATCCCGGGAGGCTGCCAGTGTCCCTGGATACCCAGGTCCCTCTCCCACCATGCCGATGCCAGCTGGGGGAAGGTTAATTCCTCCATCCAACAAACAGAATCAGGCCCAAACTCTGCCCCGGCTATGGATAAATCATTCCACGTGATTCTGGGATATAAAAACACAACCAAGAAGTATTTAAAGTGAAAGGAAAAACTCCATGGAGCCAAGGTAGTGGTCCGGCTCAGCTTTCCAGAGAGAGGGAGTGTGTGCTGGGAGAGGCTGGAGGGATGTGGTGAGGCTGGGAGTACTAATCGCCTTCCCAGCCTCTAATGGAGGAATCGGTGCCCACTTGGGACATGGCTAATGGCACAAAGGAGATGCCTCACTTTCCTTTACAAGCTTCCTCATTTCTCCTGCTATTTAAGTATCAGAAGCTTCTGAGTGCTTACAGCCCCGCATCTGCAGGGCTGCCCACTCCACGCAGCCCCTCAGGCTCTCAGCCCCCTGCACACACAGCTCGGGGGGGCAATTACACAGCAGCATCTTCCTGCAGCAGGCACTGCAGGTGATGGATATTGCAATGCACTCTTGGCAGGTCGGAGCCAGAATTACCCAAGGCATACGATACCCTGGCGGTGCCAGGAGACGTGTACAAATTACACTGCACGCAGGAAAGGATGGGCCAGATTCTGACCTCAGTGCTTTGGCATCAGCCCGAAGTAACTCCATTCACATCGGGCCAAACCAAGACGTAAGCAACTCCATTCAAATTTACACTGGCATACCTGTGGTCAGGATCTGGCCTGGCTTGAATTAGTTGCAGCCTGATGTTACAAAAGGCAGAAACAGAGCCCAGATTTCCAAGGTTATCTAAAACAACCAAAAAATAATAGAGAAAAGAAATCCACCATAAAGCAAACAGTCCCCAGGCTACTCAGCCATGTGCATGGAGCTGTCAAATGCAGGATGCTTGGACACATCCCTGCTCACCAGTTTCAGTAACTCATAAGCCATGCTGACCACAGGAAGGAGGGACCAACACCCAGCATGAGTGTCCTGCTGGGCGCTCCGTGCCCACTCTGCTCACCAGAGGCCCTGGGCAGAGGTGGTCCCACTCCTGGGAGAGGAGACTTCAGCACAATATTACCCATGTGAGGCGGACCTGAGTCCATTTTGCTGCAATGCTCTTGCATCTCCCAGCAAGTGCAAGCTGGAGATCTCCTCCTAAAGCTCCCAATGCAATGGCAGCTCAAGGAGGCATTTGGAGCAGGGCAAGCAAGCACTGCCTGGATGCATTTGGACTCAATGGTCCTTGTGGTTCCCTTCAAACTCAGGGTGTTCTATGATTTTTTTCTGCCTGATTTATTAACCTCTACCACATCTTGACCAGTTAGTTGTTTTACCCAGCTCTAACCCCACCTCAGTTTCCTGAACCCCTTTGTGCATTTCTACCACAGTGCTTGGCTCTATTGAGTGGTCTCAGCAGCATCCCTCAAGGTGCAGAGGGTTTTCCTCCTACTGCTCCCAGTGGATGCAAGGGACTCAGTTCCAGTCCAGAAGTCCTCATTGCTTCCACCCCTTTCCACTCCATATGAGAATAAAGTGATCTGGTTTCCATAACATCCCTCATTGCATTTTCACAACATGCCGGGCACAGATGTTGAAAATAGTCTGGATGAATATTTAAAATGGTATTCAGAGATGACAACATTTGGCCGGCTTTGAAAGATCTCTCACATCGGGCAGAGGATGGCTCACAACAACAGGCTGGAAACACACTGCACTTTGACATCTCATTTTTTTTACCCCCTCTCTGGCTATTGGTACGATATTTCATGCCCCTGGTGTCCCACAGTCTGTTATTGCTTGAGTGCCAGCCAAGCCTGCAGCATTAGGAAGACGCTGTCACGTACGTTTTTAAACATCACGGGGCAAAGCGGAATATGGAAAATCTGTCGCGTTTCCATACCGAGCACAAGTGTCCTGCGCAGGCTCAGGGAGGGGCTCGGAGGGGCACAAAATAATTGCTTCCTTATGGAGCAGGGCCTGACTAACCAGGGTGCGGAAACAGGGCAGAGGTGCTGCCTCAACACCCTTGACACGGTGGGCTGCTTCCCTGCTGAAGACATCTCATCACACACCCCAAGGTGTGCACTGATGCTCACCTCCTTTATCAGGGCTGGGGAAACCCCCTCTCGGAGTCACACCTCTGCCAGCAGCCAGCCAAGGTGGGACCTCCATTCCATCCAACCCAGACTGAAGACACCATTGTTCTGGTGCTCAGAGAGCAGAGGAAATGCTCCTCAGCCTCGATGCCTAGCAGCTTGCATTTCTGGTGAGCATCTTGCACTCAGCTGCTTTCCTAGGCCAGGCTTCTCTCTTCCACAGCCTGCAGACACACATCAGCTCCTTCCCAACTTGGCACTACACCGGCTCTCTTCTCTGCAGAGACTTACCTTCCTTCCACACACAGGTGGAAGAGGAAGGGGTGTTGGGACCCTTGTAGCCCACCCTGCTCTTGGACTGCTGGATCTCCTGTCCCCTCATCAGCCCGCTCCAAACAGGTGTCAGAACAGCACAGCAGCTCCCTCTGTTTTTTAAATGGGATATTGCAGAAAAAGAGAAAAAAAGTTGCCCTCTGTCCATCGAAACACCTTGGAGGGTGTTTCCAGCGCACGACTGAAGCCACATTCCTCTCCACCGGTTACGGATGGCTCCAGCCTCTCCTTGGCTCTGAGAGACAGGCAACAGCAAACTTGGCTGGGGAAGAAGGGTCTGTTGCATTTCCAGCCATGCAGGGCATGCATATCCAGGTCTACGCTCAGTATTGTCTCAGCCTGGCTGCAGGTCCAACACAAACGGCACGGATGGAGGTGGGGATGTTCAGCCTGGCTTACATCCCATACATTCATGGGATGAGCTCCCTGAGAGAGGAGTATCCATGCCCAAGTGCTGCCCAGATGAGCATCAAGCCAGCAGGGCCACTGCTCTGCCAGAGGAGTTCGTGCTCCTGCCCACAGGGCCTTCCTCACCCATCCTGCTTGGCGACGCAGCAGCCTGCCAAGCACCACGTCCCCATCACACCAGTTAGTCCTTATCCCAAGAAAGGTATTTCCACCCACGCGCTCTCCAGTGGGCCAGGGAAGCTGTGGGTAGGATGGCGTTTTGAGGAAATGAGGCTTCAGCAGCTCCAAGAGAGGAAAGCAAAAGCAAACCCACCAAACGCAGCCCAGATTCCCTTCTTCCCTTGAAGCCGCCTGCTCGCACGCTCACTGGCCAGAGCTCTCACCCTAGCTGTGGCTCAGGGCCGGGTGCTAGGGGTGCCGAGGGTCTCACCCAGCCTGGCCCCAGAACCGCAGTGGAGCTGAGCACATCCCACGGGAGCCGTTTCCAAAGGGAACCGACCCTCTGAGCCACCCCGCAGGGGGGTCTCTTGGGGCAGCCGTGCTGGGAAGGGACCAGTGATGGACCCAAGCCTGGGATGGTGACAAGGGCGATTCCACCCGTCAAGGTGGCTTTGTGCGGCGGAGCCCACCACAGGCGGAGAAGGGCCTGCGGTGGGAGCGGCGTGCATGCCTCGTGCCCGGTCAGCCGGGGCTGGCACCGCGGGCTTGGCCTGGCAGGGCTCCCGCCGCTGCCCGCACCGCACCCGCACTGAGCGGGGCCGGGACTCCGCCGGGCTGCGACACTGCGGGGCTCCGTACAGCGCCGAGAACCCCCGAGCCGGCTCTGCGGGGCGGTGGCAGCGAGCCGGGCCGAGCCGGGCCAGAGCGCGGAGGGGCGGCGGCCGGAGGTGCCCGGGGACGGGAGCGGGGCTCGGCGGCGGGCGGCCCCGCCGCAGGGACGTCCCGTTCTCGGCGGTGAAAAGATGGAAAGGGAAATAAAGGGAGGGTGAGTGCGGGGGGAGAGGGAGGAATAAAAGGCAACGAGGGAGGGAGCGGTGGGGAGGAGAGCGGGAGCCCGGAGCGCCGGGAAGTTGGGAGCGCAGCTTACCGCGGCCGGGCAGGTAGCGGGGCCGGTCTGGGCGACAGGTCCGGGAGCGGCGGCGAGAGGAGCCGGGGCCGCGGCGGGGCGGACGGCAGGCAGGGGTAGCTCCTTCCCGGTGCTGGCCGCAGCACGAAGAAAGGAAAAAAAGTGAAGAAAAGGGTGGGGGGGAGAAAAAGCAATGATAACAAATTTCCAGGGAATTGTGCGTGGGGGACAAAATAAAACGAAATAGTGGAAAGCGGGAGCGCTGCTCCCGGCGGTGCGGGCGGGTCCCAGCGCCGTGCCCGCAGCCGGCCGCGCTCCCGCCCGCTCCACCGTACCGCCCGCGGCTGCTTCGGCTGCGGGAGGGAGGGGGGGAGGCGGCAGGGGAGGGCGAAAAGGAGAGGAAAGGAAAAAGAAAAAACACCCCTTAAAAAAACAAAACAAAAAAAATAACCAAAAAAGCCAAACCGAAAAGAAAAGCAAGAATTGGAGAAACTGAGCCCCAACCGCCGACTGGACGCGGAGTAAAAAGGCTCCAATAAATCCCGGGTTGAAAAGAAGGGAAAAGTCACCTCCCCGAGGAAATCAGAAGCAGATTTCGAGCCATTTAATCACATGCAGGGAGGTGTGTGCGTGTGCGCCGCCCGCCGCCGCTGCCAGCCCTGCCTCCGCCCTCCGCCCCGCCGGCAGCCCAGCAGGCAGGGCCGGAGCCGGGCGGGAAGCGGGGCCGCCCCGCCGGCGGGCAGCCCTCCCCGCGGGGTCCCGGGGCCGCCCCGAGCCCTCCCGCCGGTCAGCGCCGCGGGGTCCCGGTGGCCGCGGTCCCACCTGCCGGCCCGGCCAGCCCCGGGAGTTCGCTCAGCCCGCAGCGGCTCCATCCCCGCCGAGTGCGGGTGGCTGCGGGCCGGAGCCCACCGCGCTGAGGACCCAGCGGTGCCGCGGTCAAGGCAGCTGGTTATTCTCCCTCTGCTTCCCAAGGCAAATGAGGCATTTACTAGGCGGGAGCAGCTCCTCTTATGGAGGAGGCTGGAGTCTCCACTCCATCCCGTGGTGCAGGGACTTTTCACGCGCTGTTGCACCACAGTTGCCCTTGGCCTCTGATTTTTGTGAAGGGAGGGAGAGAAGCGGGGCACTTCCGTGTCCAGCACAGCTGCCTCCGGGCTGGTCCCGGGAGGCTCCTCCGCTATCCTCAGGCCACCTGCGAGCGGGGCACGAAAAAGGTGAAACTAATTTAATCAGTTTGTGCGAGGCGGTGGAGGAGAGCAGGAAACCCGGACCTGGATTCCCTCCCGCACTGGGTCCGTGTTCACAGCCCTGCAGCCCCTACATCTGCCAGTGTGGCCTGGGGAACATCCTCTTGTAATAGCCCTTGCAATGGATGTGAGGACTGAAGACAGCACCGGAGGTGGGAAGAAGGGCAAGGTGCCAGCACAGTGCCCACCCGTTACGTTCAAAGCCCCCACCCAGCTTCACTCCACTCCCGGGGGACTCTCGGTTACCCACATCCTGTTGCTCTGGGGCAGCAGGTTGCAGGAGCAGCTCTCCCAGCCGGCTGGCAGATGCTCGCTGAAGGAGCAGACCCCAGCTGGCCTCGTGCCCCGGGGGAATTGCTGTTTGCTGCTCTCTGCCTTGTTGCACTAAACATGTTTCCCCCCCACCCTCAATTCGAGCAGCAGAGTTGTGGATAAACAAGGGTAAAGCCACCAGGTGACAGGACAGAGGGCACCCAGGCCATGAGCTGGGGAACATCAAAGCTCCAAGTCCAGTCTTACAGGTGTCTTGTAGCCCCCCTGTATCTCTGAGGGACACTTGTGCATTTGGAGAGCTGGGCAGTCAAGACAGAAGCCACAAAAGCAGCCCCAATGCAGATCCCAGATGAGAAGCAAGTGCAGGACCAGTGTTTGCTTTGTGTGGGATCAGATCAGACTGCAGGGCAGAGCAAGGCCCAGGGTTGTCAGGACAGTGTGGGTAGGACCAGGGACAGGCTGGGATGGTGAAGGCAAAAGGGCACAATAGGGCATGGCTAGAAGATCCTGAAGTGACACAAAGCAGGACTTGTCCAAGGGATGGACCGGAAGGCCTTTTTCTCACCAGGAAACACAAAGACAACCACGAACATGAGCTGTGATACTGAGCCAGCCTGGCCTGGCAGCTCCAGGGTGGTGCTGAGCTGGGAGGGCTGCATCAACACAACCTCAGTGCTGCCGTTTTCACACCCACTGGACTCCCACCACCCTGTGACCCAACCGTGATGCTAGAAATGCTGGCCACCATATGGAAAAGTTTTGGGACTGCTGTCCACAGGCCTCACATCAGTGAAAGCCCAGTTGAGATGGGCAGAAGCTGTTTCCTGAATCCTTGTTTCCCCTGTTCCCTCTTTGCAGGATGAGAGAAAGGTGTGAATCGGGGTTTGGCAAATGGAAATGCTACAGACATCAGCAGGGATGGGACGCTCACTGAGGTAGGAATCAGACTGTGAGACCCTGTTGGTGTTCCTCAGCATGCTGACAACACCCAGTGCTCCCTGCTTTCCTGGGCAGATCTGTCAGGGCTAGGAGGAGGGGAAGGCAAGCAGGCTGTGTGGTTTGTCACCCTGCTGTCTGCAGGAAGCTCTTCCCATTGCAAGCTTCCATTCTGTATCCATTCCTGCTCCCTGTGCCTCATGAAGGCACAGCACTTGGTGCCAGCCAGGCCTCCCAGTCAACAAAGGATTGCTGAAAGGACACAGACATCCACAAGCTGTTGGAGCAAAAGCACCGGCACCAAGTCAGCTGGGGCAGATACAGAGTTGTAGAATGGGTTGGAGGGACCTTAAAAGATCCTCCAGTCCAATCGCACAGCAGGGATATCTTTCACTAGACCAAATTGCTCAGGCCCCCATTCAAACCTATCCTTGAGCACTTTCAGGCATGGTCCAGCCACAGCTTCTCTGGGCACCCTGTGCCAGGACCTCACCACCCTCATAGGAAAGAATTTTTTCCCAGTATCCCATCTAACTCTGCCCTCTGGCCTGTCACTGCAAAGTCCCTCTCCAGCTCTGTTGAAGCTGCTTTCGGAATTGGAAGGGTCTCTAAAGCCGCCCTGGAGCCATCTGTCCCCCGAGTTGATGCCCCCTCCTGCCCTCTGTACCTTGTCCCCCTCTCCCCACAGCACACACTCAAAGCCAGCCCAGCCCTGCAGAGGACTCTCCTGGACATTACCTTCTGCCCACAGAGCAGCTCGGACCCAGCACCGCACAACCCCGAGGCTCGGGACCACCCCGACCCCCCAGACACGCTCGAGCCTCCGGACACCCCCGAGCCCCCGAACACCCCTGACTCCCCTGACTCCCGGACACCCCCGAGCCTCCGGGGTTGTGCGGTGCTGGGTCCGAGCTGCTCTGTGGGCAGAAGGTAATGTCCAGGAGAGTCCTCTGCAGGGCTGGGCTGGCTTTGAGTGTGTGCTGTGGGGAG
>JACBWW010000024.1:1853973-1872518 GCA_020086605.1 Lanius collurio | reverse complement strand
CTTTGGCTGGTCCCACATGCCTCTCTCCCAGTGCAGTAAGAGAGAAGGATCCCATTTCATCCACTGTGTCATCTTCAGGATGACTCCGTAATTCTCATGTTTCCCTTCTTTCTGTGCTATTTACTCTCCCAAGGGAACCTCACCTGCCTCCCTTTTGGAACTATCAGTCTCCTGAAAGACACATCTCCCTTCCTTATCCTGTGCTCGGAGTCTGTTCCCACACATGGTTTGTTCTGGAGTGCAGGTCACAGCAGCTGTTCCCAGGAACTGAAATGTGGCCTTGCAGGGAGGTACAGACACCCTCCTTGTGGGGTGTGCTTTGCCCAAGGCATTCTGCCATGCTCTGTCACACCAGTGGCTTGGCTCACCTGAGCCTCAGCAGCCCCTGGGGGTCTGTTCCCTCCACTCTGACTCTCCTGCTCACCACCAGCCTTCCTGCAGGCCCAGTGCATCTGTGGTGCATTTGGGTCCTTCCTCTAGCTCTGCACAGCTGGGGAACAGAGATGTCCTGGGCTGCCTCCCCAGCCTGGGGTCCAGATGCTGGCAGCACCCGGGGTTTGAGCACTGTGGGGATATGGGGGCTGCCCAAGCAGGCCCTTCTCAAGGACCAGTAGCCCTGCTCTAGGCCACAACAGCTCTTCTCTGCCACTCAGAAGGGTCAGTAGCGGCAGGTCACCCTCGTGGAGTCAGGGTCTGTTTGTTGAAAGGAGTGCAGTGAGTGTGGCTTGGGGAAAAGGAACCGACAAACCCCAGCATGTAACTGCCTATAACACACAGAACCACTGCACTGACAGTACGGGGACTTCGCCCTGCCCTGCCCCTGCTCACCCCAGCATGAACATGGCACAGGTCAGGCACAGTGCTGGAGCTTCAGCTTACAGCTCCAAGTTGACCAGTCTCAACCAGCCCAATACCATAACCAGGCAGGAGGATGCCCTGATCATCCCCTCTCCCACTACTAAATCCTTACCAGATGTCTCGTGTTTCTCTCTGAGGAATGAAGCCCTGCATGACCCAGCCCAGTAGGTGGGGGAGCCCAGGGGACTGCAGTCCTCTAGCAAGGTGGAGCCGGGCAAGGCTGGCGAGATGTTGAACCTGCAGCAGTGTGTGCTGAGGCCGTGTTGTGGTGCCATTGCCATTCACGGTCTTGGGCTGGGGGATGCTGTGGAAAGGTGCTGCAGAGGCCAAGGGCAATGTGCCACACAGCCCTCAAACATGCTCCATTCCCCCAGGAAGTGGCAGTTCTGCAGGCACTCCACGTCCTGCTCTTCTAGCACATCTTCAGCTCTATGTTGTCCCCCTGTGGCTATTTTAGCCCATGGCAAAGGGACTTGCATATCCCTGCTCACAGTGAAAACATTCCTGGACAATGCCGAATGTGATGAGGTCCCCTTGTCCAGCAAGCAGCTGGGGGCAGGAATTGATTTTGTGCCTCTTTCTCTTTCATCAGCTTCCTGAGCTGCAAGACCTACGCTTGGCCCTCTCCTGAACACGCTTTGGTTCCTCTTTACCTGCTTCCATTCCCGCATCACTGCCGCGGCTGTGTGTGCAGACTGCTCAAGAATGTAACCCCCACACCTTACACTCCTCTGTGCCTTCCTGCTCTGCACTGACCCCCGGACACCCCTGACCCCCGGACACCCGCTACGGCACCGGCATTTTCCTTGCCCACGGCAGGCAAAAGGACACGAGTGTCCCCAAGGGCGCCGTCGCAGGAGCCGCGGGACCGTCGAGCCCCGGGGGAGCGGAGGGTGCGACCGGGCCCGGCTCAGCCCCGCGGCCGCGAGATGGAGCCGTTCTCCCGCAGCTGCGGCCGCTCGCTCTTCACCGGGAGCGGCTCCGGCAGCCGGGAGCGGGCGGATCGGAACGGCGGGATAAGCCGGTCCCACGGGGGCACTGAGAGTTGAGTGTGTGTTCCCATCGGCAGGAGGCTGCTGAGGCTGTCCTGTTGCCATCAGGGGAAGGATGCCGTGCTTGTCACAAGTGGGAGGATGCTGTGCGTGTCTTTCAGGCCTTGTGCCACGGCAGGGGCCTCGGGATGCTCTCGGGGCAACGGGGTCTCTCCAGGATGCCCAGCTGCCAGCCAGCGCCTCTGCTGAGCGGGATTATGTGGATGCAGAGTGAGGGTTTCTCCTGAGAAACATCTCACCTGAATTTTAAGAGCTGTTTACCAAGGGCCCAAATGCTGTTCAGGGGCCTGAAGTCAGAAGCAAAGCTTAGCTTTAGCACAAGGGGCTTTTTTGATAGATCTCATCAGCTAGCTCAGCATCCTTATGTGCTGAGGACCCCGCTCCCGTCTGCTCTGGTGTCTCGGCTCCAATGCTTGTGCAGGGATCGGAAGGACTTGGGCGGTGCTCTCTCGCACCAGAGGAATGTGAGCCCTGCCGGCTGGCAGATAACACCTCGTCCGCAGCGTTGGAGGAGCAGGCGTCCACCGCAGAACGATGTTGCAATCGGAGCACAGCGTGTTCCTGGTGCTTCAGGGGTGTTCCCAGCGAGACACCAGGGGAGGAGGTCCACAAACCTGCCTGGCAGATGGAGGCTGTCCTGCGTGAGCCGGGAGCAGCTTGCTAGGCTGGCTCTGGCATGGCTGGGGTTGAGGTTTGGCTTGCATCTTGTTTGCTCCAAACCAATTCAGTGTTTGGGTAGATTTGGGCTGGGATTCCAGAGAGCCTCAGCAGCCTGGGCTGTGCCTCTGCTGCTGAGCTGGGCATGGCACAGGGGGCCCTTGGTTGCCCGAGGGTTTGAGGTCCCAGCCTGCTGCTGGGACCGTGAGTTGCAGCACGGAGATGCCAGCCCATGTCTCCAAGGCAGCAGGGCCTGTTGTTGCTCAAACTTGCCTCGAGCAGCTCCTATGTCTCCAGAGCCTGCCCAGTTGCAAGCAGCAGCAGCTACTGTGATGTAAACAAATCCCTATTTGTTGAAGTGGTGGTGGGATTGGAGTGCCTGCTTCCTTGTCCTCTTCAGGAGTGCAGGCAGATGAGCAGGCCCCTTGGGATGAAGGCAATTCACAGCCCCAAACTTGCCAGAGCTCCAGGAGTGTTTGGCCAATGCTCTCAGCCACAGGGTGGGAATGTGGTGGTGTCCTGTGCAGGGCCAGGAGTTTGGACTTGATGTTTGGGGGCCATTTCCAGCTTGGGAGATTCTGTGATTCTGTGAATCAGAGGCAGCAGAAGCAGAAGGTGAAATGCACGTGGCTACACTTCTGCAGTCCTCCGGATTGTCTGGGGAGGTCATCCCTCCACTGCCTCTGCTGATGAACTGGGGCTGGGCTCCCAGTGAGGGAGGAGCCCAGGGCGTCCCTTGGTGTAGCCATGTCAGAGCAGGTGACACAGGCCTTGCTGAATCAACTAAAGGCTTTTGTCTGAAGCTGTCCTGAAAATGAGTCTTTCTGAAAGGTGCTGGTGGTACCTGGCTGGCAGCCAGATGTTTGGGGGAAGAAGGGGTATTGAGAGGAAGGGCGGTAACAAGGGGCTGGGAAGGAGGGACCAGGGTGAACAGTGAGAGAAGGAAGGCAGGAGAGGAGAGGTGGGAGGGAGGGAAGGGGTAGGAAAACATGTAGGAAAACATGGTGTGGAAGAGGGAGAGAAGAAAGATGGTTTGGGGGGTTGGGGGGAAGAGAAACACACAGAGAGTTTTGTAACAACTTAAATTCATTCCAGACAATGTCCAAGGAGCCCTGGCAGCACGGGTTGAAACTAACCCTGCCTTTGATTTTATGAGTTCATTATATGTTGTTTGGGACAGTGATTCATGCATCTTGGCTGCTTCACATTTTCCCTTGTGTCACAAATGAAGAGGGGACCATGAGATGGATTTTTTGGATGGAAAGTATTCCCTCAATTGTTAGGTAGATGTCTCTGACATGCAGAGATCCCAGGAGAGTGTTCTCCTGGGCTGCCCCAGCTCCCTGCACAGCACACACAACCTCTGTGCCTCGTGTCTTGCTCCCTCTTAAAGGGAAAGCACTGGCAATGGCTGGGCAGAAGGAGGTAAGAAGATGCCCAGTGGTGGCCACGTGTGCTCTGCCCCTGCCCTTCGCTGCAAAGCCCAGAATGGGCCAGAGGATGGACCATTGGGAGAGCTCAGACCAGTGTGGGGTGGATATCCAGCCACCAAGGACGGTCCTATGACCGGGGTCCCAGAGCCCATCTCTGCAGATGGTGAGGGAGGGTGACCACAAGGTCACAGTCCCAGCTTGGGGACCATGCTGGGGTCACGCTGCAGCACTGCTGTGGGTGCTCCTCAGCTCCATCCCCACCCCTGCACCTACAGGTTGTCACTGCTCAAAGGTGCGAGGCACTGGATGAGCTGCAGGGAAAACCATTCAGGAAAAGGTTGGTGGCTCCCAGACCATTTCAGTTGGGAATATTTACAATCCTAATAACAGGCCCCGGTCAGAAAAGTAATAAAACCTGCCCAAGCCAGCATCAAAGTTTTGGAGCTTATTGAGAAACACCAATGACTTGGTTGGGTATTATGACTATTTTTAGCTTTCTGTGTCATTTCAGGCTTTCCAGTGAAATGAAGAAAAAAGTCTCACAAATTTTTAAAACACATTGGTAGGGAAAATACAGGCCTCCAAAACTGGACACCAAAAGCTCTTTGCCTGGCATTTTCTGGTTTTGATTTAAAGTTTCTCTTCTAAATGAGACAAAGTTCAGCAGAGTGTTACATTTTGACCAGAAAGGCATTTTTCAGTGTGGTTGGTCCTGGCCTGAGCCCTATGAAATGACAGTGCTTTTACCCTGGCAAGCTGTGACCAGCCTGCAGAGCTTCCCATGCTGCTGTACCTTACACTGACCAGTGAGAAAGGGCCTCGAAGACCCACACATTTATTGGGGCATGGAAACCTTGACAGTGGCCTGAAGTAGCTCAAAAGGAGAGCAGAGACTTTCTTACAAGCTTGCACTAGTGCCAGATGAGCTTCATGTGGACTCCCAGGTAGAACCACCATGCAGAAACCCATCTTGAGATGCGCTGTGGTGAAGAGGACAAGAAGCACTGAGGTGGGGTGGCTGAAAGCTTGGGGTCTGGCAGGGGGGACCAACAGCCCAGCCCTGCAAGCCCCAATCTGCCCTGCTCCACCTGAGTTCCAGAGACCCAGGTACCCCACACTGCCTCCTTCCTTTAGGCCTGGGCTCAGGCACTGCTGCTCCTGCAGGGAGTCTCTTCTGAGGATACAGCACGGTCTTTATTCTGCTGGGATTGCAGGCCAGCATCTTTCCCCAGCACAAACTTCACTTCAGGAAAATGATGAGGGTTTTTTTTTGTTTGAATGTTGTTGTTTTTAAAGAGAATTCTTAGGAAAAACACTCGCTGAGATGGATCAGCTCATTTTCGAAGTTATCCTGAGGCAAAAGGCAGAGGGTGTGGGCTGTGATACACACCCACATCTGTACAATGAGGAAGGCAATAGCGCAAAGCAAAAACAATTGCATGAAAAGCTTTCCAACAACAAAGTTTGCAAACCCGCAGAGCCCAGGCTATTTCTTGTGGTCGGTGGGTAAGAGTTCCCAGATAATAGGGCCTGACAATGGAACAATGGGGGCCGAAAGACGCGGCTCATGATTAGGAGTTATATAACAGCGGCTGGCATTTATTAATAACACTCGTGTTGGGCTTCATTTTCTTAGTTAGCACTTTTCAGGTTCAGAGCACTTTACAACCTCTGGCTATTTCGTGTTGGATGCTCAGCACGAGGTGACCTGGAGCAGTAAGAACACCCTTCATGCCTGCTTCTCTTGCAGACCTTACAGCAGAGAAAGGAAAATGCCAAGCAATGGACTTTCACTGGCTATTTGGGACCTTTCCTGTACCCCAAAGTCATGGGGTGGAGTAAGATCACAAAGGAACATGATTTGGGAAATAGTTTTCTGGCATGTGTTACTGAACTTTAATGTTTACAAAGTGCTCCTTTTCCTGGAGAACGAGAAAAACTGGGACTTTCACTGGGACACAGGAATAAGGTTGGGTGTGATCCCAAATGGGAACCAGCCCTGGAGGAACAGTCCCACAGCCAGCCTGCAGTGATGGCATCTGCCTTCTGGCACAGCTCTGGGAGCAGGAGTGAGACACCCCACACAGGCAGCCCTGATGGCTGCCCACCACGTCCTGGGACAGGCTGGTTGGAGCACTGGGCATGGCAGAGCCTGGAGGCTGCACTCGGAGCAGGCTGGGCAGGGTCAGAGGCTTCCTGTGCCCGGCTCTCAGGAGACCCTGACGCAGAGCAGCAGTCATCCCGCCGGCACATGGGATGAGCGGTCCAGTCTGAACAGGTTGTCTCCTTCTGGTCTGGATATTTATTGCTCCTCTGACTGTTGCTCGTGGTATGTGCTGACCGCTCAGCCTGCTCATGAAAAACAAGAGAATTCCCGTCCAAGCTCTGGTGCCAAGCAGGCAGCGACGTTTTTCTTCTGAGCAGGCCTGAGAACCTCTCCTCAGCCCTGGGAGGCAGATGTCTCAAAAGCAGCTCAGACCTGGGAAAGTTGTGGTCCAGGATCAGACTTTGGCCTCAAACACCCAAACAGCTCATCAGACAGTGCCTCGTCTGCTCCAGAGGCAGAACCAGCACAGGCAGGAGAAAAACCTGCCTGTGTACATGGAGCTGAAAGCAGAGGGCCTGGTGGCCCCACAGCTTTACTCCTAACAGGGAGGCATGGCAGGGCTGCAGATTCCCACAGGGGAACACTGCAAGGAGAAGGAGGCAGGGTTTGCATCTACAAGGGATAGGACCTTGTGCCTTTTTCCACTCGTTCTAGAAGTCCATGTGCTCCAGTGAGCAGTCCTGAGGCTCAGGAATTCACACTTCCACCAGTTCCTCTTATAGTAAAGGCCTGGAGATGCTGATCAAAGCCAAGGGCAAAGAGCCACCCCAGGGCCAGCAAGGTGCCTGTGACTGGAGGCACAGGGCTGTGATGCTGAATTGATTCCCAGATCCCGCTGAGCAGTAGCCAAGCTGCTGCATCCTGTAAGGAGAAAATCTCTTTTTTTTTTTGCAAGATCGAAATCATTCACATCTGTCCAGATGTGCCTGCCTGCACAGGAGAGATCATGAGATAACAGATATCATGACCCCGCTTTTTTTTTTCACTTGGTCTCTCAGAGATGCTGGCAGCACCAGGAGCAATTTAAGCACTTGTAAACCATCCTCCCACATGGGAAAAACTTCCCACGCCATCAGCTAGTGCTGTCTGGTGGAGAGCAGATTGCACTCCAAATGCCAGAATCGTCCGTGTTTCGGGGACTCTGCTCACTGGCAACCATCTGCCAGTCGATGGCTTATCAGCTCTTCCTCCTCAAAAGCATTTGGGGGCTCACCCCGCAGACTGGTCCCTGCACATCCTCCCAGCCCTTGGTCTGCATGCCAAGGGGTGTGTGAGGCAGAGAGAGCACAGTGCCAGAGGCTCAGGGTCCTCTGTGACCCCAGCCAGGCAGGGCTGCTCGCAGGGGTCACAGGTGACACACGGGTTGGGCTGGGTTCTCTCAGGTCTTTGGCTGCAGAATGTATTGCTGGTGGTGTCAGGGGAAACCAGGGTGTTTCCTGGGGTTCATCTCTCCTCGTGGGTCTCGTTCAGGCTTGGGAACGTCAGTCCTGGGGCTTCTTCCTGCTCCTCCTGTGTGCCTTCCTGCACAGCTGGGGGGGATGACAACCAGCTTGGAGCCAGGGGACCCCACACAGCATGGCCATGTCAAGGCTGTGTGGCATGGCTACTAAGAGGGGAACAGTGCCCCTCAAGCCCCCAGCCCAGGACATCTGGCCCTGATGATCACTGGTGGGCTGCCCAGGACAGCCCTGCATATGGGATCCAGCTGCCTGTGCCTGACTCCAGGTGAGGCAGGATGAGGTGAGACTGGCTGGATGAGACAAGCAGCCAGGGGAGATGATGAGAGTAATTTCAGACCTTTTAAATCAAGACTTAGATGTGCCCTTTGCTGCTGAGATTGAAATCAGGACCCTCCTAGCTTCAAAGACAGTGAGCATTAAAGGTCAGATTTCTTTGCTGTACATCCAAGGTGAGAGCTATAGCAAGAACTATCTGACAGCACACTATTCCAGGCAGGAAAATCCTTTTGTTATGTGCCTTCAAGTACTGAACAGAAAAGGCTTAAATACAAATTAGTTTTTTGAGGCGAGAAACACATACTGACCCAGGCAAGTTGATGAGGATTAAAACATTCTCCTCACACTTCCTGGAAAGGATCACATCCACCATCTGGCCTGAAAGGAACTTCTGGTTCTTTTTTGGCACCCTAATCTGAATGCACAGCATCTATGGGTTCAAACTGGGTCAAAAGGCTCTGGTGCTATTTGGGAAAATCTCTAAAATCCCCATCATGACCTTTTCCCTACAATTAAATTTGATGAGAAATTGAACAGGAAGAAAAATAATATAGTTTTGAGGTAAGTTTGGTCTAAAAAAATTTCTTGCCAATGGCAAATGCAGCTCATGGGGCTGTTTCCTTCTGGCATTTGTCTCTGCACCCACCTTTCCCACCTTCCCACCTCCAGATGAGGTGCATTTAACAGCATGGCACTGCCTTAATGACAGATGGTGCCAAAGCTGGTCTCTCTAGATCCTAGTGGGAACTACTCAATGGCTCATCTTGTGTTTCTCTGTCTGCTCTGCCTGTTGGAGGTTGGGGTTTTTTAGTCCTTCTGATCATGGCCTGCACCTCAGAGATCAAACTGAAGAGCTTTTAAGAGGGGAGAAGCAGCTCCATGTTCTCTGAATCCACGGCCTGGGGACTCCCTGGCTGTGCTCCAACAGCTCTCAGGGCAGAGCAGAGCCCCCCTTGGAGCCCAGTGCCACAGAAGAGGAAAGGAAGAAGCAGGGCAGCGATGGTTGGAACTGCAGCTCCACGGGGTTCGTTAGCAGTAATTAGTGCTCTATTTACCAGGGCACTCCTCTATGCCCAGGATTTAGTCCTTGGGTCCCGTGTTTCAGCAGGTTTGCCCAGAGCATGTGAACAAGAGCTCTTATTCTCCTGTGTGGGCATCCACAGAGTCACCTCCTGCCTCACACAAGGGAGGAGGTTTGTAAATGATCTTTCTTAAGCAGATGTGCCATATAGTCCCTGCTAGAACTTTTTGATGAAAAATGGCATAAAAATATAAAATGTTGATGAAGAACAGAGGGAAAAAAACCTGACTGAATTTTCACAATTTCTTTCCTGGTTCCTGTCTCACTACAGTTGGTTGAATGTTTCTAAATTCAGCCACACTTCAAAAAATTCTGACCAAAAAACACAAGGACGATTTTAGAAAAAAGTTTCTCAATTTTTCCTTTCTGGTTTGGCCATGTGTTTGACTCACTGAGAGGAGACTCCAGTTGATTTTTCTGACTAGAACCACACTTTAAAGAGAACAACCATTCCCTTAATTGGGGCTGATAAATCTCGCAGGCACAGATGAAGATAAATCACATTTTGAACCCAGAGTACAGATTCTCAGGGCTGAAACATTTGTGTGGTATTTGTTAAGCAATTTGATGTCTTATTGAAGTAACTGAGCTGGACAACAGGGTTGGTCCTGACCCAGGACAACAACAGTGTGCAGAGACTAAGCCTGTATGGAATAGGGATAGAGGGGCCTGGATGGATCCCACTTCACTCAGAGCATTCATGGAGGATATGTCCTTTCTTCTATGCAGGGTGTCTTTGGTTGTGCTTCTTCCACTGCTCCCTTTGGGAGGATGGAGGGATGTTCTTTCAGCCCCCATGGGAAGCCTTTATATTCCAGGCATGCTAAAACTCCTCATGAAGAACAAATTTGCTTCAGCCCAGAGGAGAGTCGTGGAGGACTTTGGATTTCTTGTGTCTGTCTGCTGCTGCAGCCTCCAGAAGAAAAGGAGGCTCCTGCCACACTGGGGTGGCCCGAAGGGGACCCCAGGGTCAGCAGGAATTCCTGGAAAGCTGCTGCGTGTCCAACACGTGCCATCCCACCCGGCCATAAAGCTCCGGCTGCTCCCCAGGACGGCACAGCTCCCTCGGAGGGACGAACTCCTCCCGGCACCGCCACAGTGCGACTTCCCCAGGGCACTTGGCAGAGGCTCTTTCATGTCCCACGGCCGGATGCTTGTGGTGGTGCGTTCCTTCCAGCCCCCAATGGAGGCACCTCGAGGTGCTCCGAGCTCCGTGGCGGTGCCGGGACCCTCGGGGCTCCGAGCCCTGTTCTGGGTACCGGGACCCTCGGGGCTCCGAGCCCTGTGGCGGTACCGGGACCCTCGGGGATCCGAGCCCTGTTCTGGGTACCGAGACCCTCGGGGCTCCGAGCCCTGTTCTGGGTACCGGGACCCTCGGGGCTCCTAGCCCTGTGGCGGTACCGGGACCCTCGGGGCTCCGAGCCCTGTTCTGGGTACCGGGACCCTCGGGGCTCCTAGCCCTGTGGCGGTACCGGGACCCTCGGGGCTCCGAGCCCTGTTCTGGGTACCGGGACCCTCGGGGCTCCGAGCCCTGTGGCGGTACCGGGACCCTCGGGGCTCCGAGCCCTGTTCTGGGTACCGGGACCTCGCAGGACCCAGCGGGGCCGGGCCGGGCCGGGCAGGTCCCGCCTGCCCCTCGGGGCCGCCAGGTGGCGCCGTCCTCCCGGGTCAGCGCGGGGCCGGGACCGGTGTCGGTGTTAGGGCTGGTATCGGTGTTAGGGCCGGTGTTAGGGCCGGTGTCGGTGTTAGGGCCGGTGTCGGTGTTAGGACCGGTGTTAGGGCTGGTATCGGTGTTAGGGCTGGTATCGGTGTTAGGGCCGGTGTCGGTGTTAGGGCTGGTATCGGTGTTAGGGCCGGTGTTAGGGCCGGTGCCGGCGTTAGGGTTGGTATCGGTGTTAGGGCCGGTGTTAGGGCCGGTGTCAGTGTTAGGGCCGATGTCAATGTTAGGGCCAGTGTTGGTGTCGGTGTTAGGGCTGGTGTCGATGTTGGGGCCGTTGTCAGTGATGGGGCTGCTGTCGGTGTCAGGGCTGCCGTTGGTGTTGGTGCTAGGGCTGCTGTCAGTGTTAGGGCCGGTGTCGGTGTTAGGGCCGGTGCTGGNTGGTGATAGGGCTGCTGTCAGTGTTAGGGCCGGTGTCGGTGTTAGGGCCGGTGTCAGTGTCGGTGTTAGGGTTGGTGTCGGTGTTAGGGCCGTGGCCAGGGCCGGTGTCAATGTCAGGGTGAGCTCATGGCAGGGCCAGGGCAGCGCTCTTGAGTGGGGGTGCAGCAGGGCAGACAGCACCCCTGTAGGGCTCCGTGAGGACAGAGGGCAGTACCATGTTGTGTCTGGCCAGTGGTCCCTTCATCAGCCCCCCCTTGGGGCCCCCAGAGCAGTGTCTGGGAGCAGGAAAAGCCCCCGTGTTCCCGCTGAGAAGCCACGTCCCAGCCTGGTCCAGCAGCCTGGGCAGAGGGCACCTCCCGGTACAGCTCAGCCCAGGGCTCTGATGGGTACCATGATGCCCCCAGACTCCATCACCACACCCTGTGTTAGTGTCCTTCTTTATCCAGCTTCATGACTACACATTGACCCACATGCTGCCTTTGCTGGCTCAAACAGGTGTCCAAGAGGATTGGTGGCTGCAGTTCCTGGGTGGGAAGGGAGGAGACAAAAGTAGGCTCTTTCCTAAAATATGGTCAAAGAGCAGAACACCAAGTGCAGCTCAGTGCTTAATCTCAGCTCCAAGATGAAATATGGTCTCTGTCCCAATAAAGTATATAAACTGAGCCAAGGCCGGAGGCCCAGTCCTTTGTTAGTACCATCTCCTGGAGAGAAAGTGTCTTTTGGCAGCAAATGTGATGGAAAGAGACCAGACAATGCTTGAGGACACAGCCAGTCTCAGAGGGGATCTGATGGCTCTTGCACAACAAGAAGCTTATGGACTCAAACACCTGTACATGATCCAGCATCCATGACAAGGAACTTTTTTCTCTGGCACTGTTCTATTTCCCACCCCAGACTCAGAGCTGGCTCTCCAAAGCTGTTCTGCCATGGCACCCAGGGCTGCAGCCTTCACTTCCCTTCTCAGCCTTCCTGCTGCTCCACTCTGCCTCCTGCTACCTCCCCAAAGGCTGCCTCAAAGCAGCCAATGCTGAGACAGAGGAGCTACAAGGAGCTCTGAACATGCTGCTGCTCAGTGGGTGGAAGCTGCATCCTGGCAGCTCCAGGGTCCTTGCTGTGGACCCACAGCAGCTCTGGCAGCACTGGCTCCAAAGCCTCAGCTTCTTTTAGTAGCATGCAAGACTTCCCCTGGGGAAAGGTCCAAATCTTACCTAAAGTCAGGGTCAAGTGTCAGTGAGCTTGGCTGGGCACCTTGCTCTCACTCTCCAGCATAGGGAAATCACAGGTTTCCATGGACCATGTTGGCAGGTGACAAAGTATGGGACATGGCTGACCTAGTCAAGGTGTCTATGAGCAACCATGTCCCATATCTGGATACAGATACAAACAAGAAGGAACCTTTCCCATCACATGCTTTGTCATATTGCTCTGTGAGGACTCCTCTCCCTTTTTAGGATATCAGTGTGATGCTGGAGAGCAGGGTCTCCTACCATATCCCAGCAGGGAGCCATGGGTCTGGTCTGTGTCCCGCTCCAGGGTGCCTGGTAGGAGGCCAAGGTTCTTTGGGCAGGACACTGAAACTCCTTGGGAGGAACTGTGAGGCCTACAAAGAGGGGCAGGATCAGTCCACTGAAATTCACTGGTGGGCTAAGACATGGCTGCAACAGCCACATCCCACACATCTGTTTCAGGGTTTGGGTCAGACTCAACCAGAGGAAAGAAATAAAATATGTAGATCGTTTTGCTGTTTGCAAACAGGCCCTGGTTTTTGTGAATGGATTCATTCACCGTCCTCCTGAAAGGGCCATTTTAGCCAATGGCCGGTTTGCAAGCACTGCCTCCCAGCTCCTCCTCATTTGCTCTTCGTGGCTCTGCCCCTCCAATTGGGCTCCCGGTGCCACATGACGCTGTCCCTTCTCCTTGACAGGGTGTCTGACACTTTTAGGCAGAATACCAAACAGCTAACACTGAAGAGCAGCCATGGCCCTGGGATGCTGCTGCTGGTAATGTTTGGTTTTAATCACCGAGGGGGAGGGGAGGCTCATGCACGGCCTTTGCAGATGAGCCAGCATCCCTTCTGACACCTCTGGAGTGTCAGGAGTAAAGCCTTATTGCTCCCTCATGGAGAGAGGTCAGGGTCCTGCTCTGCCCAGCAGCAACTGGGGGTGTGGTTGGATTTGCCAAACATGGCACAGCGAAGGAGAACTGCAAAGGAGTGGAAAGGCATCCCGAGGTATGTCTTGCACGGAGGGAGCAGAACCCCCACCCTTGTACCTGGCAGCTCTGAGGAGATGGTGAGACAAGCCCACCTCTGCCCACCCTGCAGGGCACACCTGTGGTCAGCAAAGGATCACTGAGGTTGGGAAAGACCTCTGAGATCATTGAGCACAGTGCACCCTGTGCATTATTAACCTCAGCAGTGTGGCTTGATTTTCATTGTGGTGATGAACAAGGAGCTGGGGGTGCCTGAGGAAGTGGCCCCAGCTCATCTGAATCTCCCAACAAGCAGTGGTCAGCAGGATGAGCTCACCAATGACCTGCTGCCTGACCAAGCAGGGTGTGCAGAGAGGCTGGCTTTCCCTGATAGCTCCTGGTGGCCATGACAGGCTGCAAAGGTGAGCAACAGCAAATGCTCGCGGTGGACAAGGAGATGAACACAATTTTGCATGTTGAAAAAAAGTTTAGCTTGGGCTTTAAAGCGTGAGGAGACCAATTACTGCCTCCAGTCCATTCGTCTGCCTTTCTAGGAATGATGAGTGATGGGCTTAGGTCATCACCTGGGCCTGAGTCAGATATCTCCAGAGCTGGCACTAAATATCTGTGAGCTCTGCTGCTGTGAATCTGAGTTGCCCTGGCAGAGCTGGCACGCTGGCAGAAGCTGCAGTCCTGGACACTGGCCTTAGCTGAAGGGACATGAGTTAAATGGGGAGAGGCAGGGCAGAAATTGGTCTTGAAATACCCTTTGCCAATGGAGACAAAAGAGTTAATCTGCTGCTGGTGTCAAAACCAAACTGGGATGTGAAAGAGGAGTGGAAAGGTGACTTCATCCCATTGAATCAAATGTCAGGAGCCGTCTTGAACTCATTCTCTCTTCCAAGAGAAGAAGGACAATCTAAATCCGGGGTTCATGCATGGGAGAGCAATTCACCAAGCAATAGAAGGGCCTTGACATTCAGAAGGAAGAGATGGAGACCTCTGCAGACCTGAGAGAGGGTTCTTTGCTTCAGCCAGGCTTTCTAGGGACTACAAGGAAGAGATCCAGCTGTGATCCAAACAAGGGAGCTGCCCCTGAACAGCACTTGGTGTTGGAGCAGGTGAGCTGTGGCCAGTGCTGGCTCTGGAGAGGACAGCTGCCTTTGCTTTCCTGCCATGCCAAGGGACATGTGTGTGCAGGACATGGAACATCCCCTGGGTCCCATGGAACTTCCTTCATCACGTGTGCTCTGCCCTGCTTGAAGGAAGAAGGGCTGATCCTCCCGCTAACCACCTTCTGCTTAAGCGTGGACACTCAGTATGGAGAAAGGACACTGCAAAGCATGGGGCTCACTGTGGCTTCACAGGGCATGGGCACGGTGCCCCTGCCAACAGCGGGCGAGTGGAGGAGCAGCTGAGTGCCCAGGAGCGCGGGTGCACAGCTCTGTCAGGGAGTGTCCACGGCCGTGCATGGCTTTTGGCAGTGTAACGGCAGGCAGGACCTGAGTGAGAGGATGGCACCTGCCCTCAGTGCTCCAGCCCTTTTCCCAGGCTGTGACCCCAGAACACAAGGGGAAAGGTCCATGTCTTCAGAAGCTGGCACCCACCGCATGTCGGGGTTCTGCCGGTTCTGCCTGTTCTGCCCCCTTCCCCCTGCAGCTCATCCCTTAATCACAAGCAGCTTGGGGAGACAATGAAACAACCACACCAAAGAACCAGGCTTGTTCCCCTTTGTCTCCCTCTCCTTTGAGGCTCGGTAGTTGAGGCGAGCCATCACGCCCACGGCCCGGCCGTCACACGTCCAGCTCACCGCCTCCCGGGGCAGCCGAGCTCCTTGGCACGAGGGGACCGCGCATCAGCACGGGGTGGCCGTGGTCCAGCGCTGTGGCAGACTGCAAGGCAGGGCTGGGTGGGCTGGCATGTGCCCCATGGGGCTGCCCTCTGCTCCCCAGCCCTGGCCCTCACCGAGCACCTTAGCTCTCACCTCTCATGCTTTTACCTCCAGACAAGCCATCATCTCAAGCGGGACCACAGAGTTCTCCCCAGAGACGGAGGCCGCCCCCCTCCTCCCTCCAGCACATGGCATGGAGGCTCTTAGGCTGGTTTTCGCTGAGTTCACACAAATCTCGCCTTCCCCTTTCCCAACCCCCACTTCCCGCGCAACTGAACTCAGCCATTGAGCCCAGCGAATGGTTTATTTCCCAGGTTAGCACAAAGCAGGGGTCTCTGTGTGCCCCTGGAACCAGCAGAACAAAACGCACAAAGACGTTAGAGGGCCATTTGTAACCAAATCCCAACACACCAGATACTGTTGGGATTATGTCAGAAATATTTTCCCAGAATGCCTTCCCCCCATGCTCCCTCCTACAGATGTTCGGCCCCCACACCACAGATGTTGTTCCTCTTGCAAAATGAGCTTTCCCCTTTCTCTCCAAAATGCCCCTGATGTTTTGCACATTGTCTTTGCTGAGGTCTCCTTTTCACCCTGCGCTCTGCATCCCCCCCTTCCCTGATCCCTCACTGGCGGATGTGTAGAAAGGCCAACCTGCCTCCTCATGTGGGGATGAGGGGATGGCTGCAGGGCTCTGCAGGGATGTGGGCTACTGGATGTCACTGTCCTACTTGCCTTGTCCCCACCATGCCCATCTCAACAGCTCTGTTTCAACTTCAATCTGGGTGTGACCTCCAGGCTCTGTAGGCCTGCTTCATGGGACTTGCTGGACCTCAGTCCCCTCAGACGATGATGGAGGGATATGAGCTGGACCCCTTGGAGGGTCCTGGTGCCTTCCCGTGGGCTTGGTGTCATGCTGCTCTCCTGTGCTGCATGCCAAGCTGGAGGGGGCAGGGTCTCCTTGCAGCTCTGCAGCCGCCTTTGGCGAGAGCATCTCCTCACTGGCCAGGACCTTCGGCAGCAGTTTGCTCCTCAGGGATGCTGGACACGTTTCAAACACCAGAGGGAATGGCCAGACCTTTCCCTCCAGCACCGGCAGCCGACGCAGAACACGCAGGGGAATGGCCTGGCAGCCCATCAGGGCCCCACTCCAAGCCCTGTGACAGACCGGCAGACAGACAGACAGACAGACAGATCTCCGTGGGCAGCGGGCTCGCACTGCCAATGCCCCGCTCTCCGGTGCGGGGCTCCTCCCCAGCCCGGCTGTCGGAGCCTGCCCGTCCCGTTTCTGCCCTGCCCTGGCTCCGCTGGCAGCTCGGGCTCCGCGGACCGCGCACACCCCCAGCGACGCCGCGGGCAGCGATGCCGGGCCCGGAGCTCCGTGGGGGCAGCAGGGCAGGGCGCGGGGCTCGTCTCCATCCTTCCCTCCTTTGCTAGTACCGGCAGCCGAGAGAAAGCATTTGTTCCGACACACGCGGGGCTGCCAAGCTGTCAGGCGCTTTGATGGCCGGGGCAGTAACCTCGGCTGCTTCCTCTGCCAGCAGGAGAGCCGAATCCAAGAGCCGCAGAGCATGGAATCTCGCAAGGACTTCAGATGGCACCTCCAGTCCGCGACATCGCAGCTCTTTTATGCGTTACGAGACATTTCTCTGCCGTCGGTGTTTTTCTTCGTCCTCAACAGGTTATACACGCAAAGAAATCCCAGAGCGGGATCCTGGAAAGACAGAAACCGATGGAGCTGTACCGACTTTTGGGGCATTTCGTGATTTGCATCAGCGTGGCCCAGGCAAAGCCCTTTACTCATCACCTGCTCTGAGCAAGAATCCGAGTCTCCGCTGGTCTCCCAGGGAGCTGGAGTGCAGCACGGGGTTTTTCTTCAAAGATAGAGTTTATTGCTAAAAATGTTTTGATCAGTGATAGCTCATATTTACATTGATATGTTTTTAAAGGAATATTCAAGTAAACATTTCCAATAGTTTCTGGCATAATCTCTAGCTTTTTTTTTTTTTCCTATACACAAACGTTAAAAATAAATAAACTGTACACAGAAAATTTCCTTTAACATCTCTACACGACTATATGTATTCCCACACAACAAAACAATTCCACTCTTTCATAGATTTGTACTTTTCTTTAAAATTTCCTTCTTAATTAATTGTTATACACTTAAAAAACCCTAGAGAGCTTGGCAAATTAATTCAAACATCAGTGACAAGGTCTGAAGACAAAAAAAATACAGCACAGAGAAACAACCGTTCAGGGATGCTGCGGTTCTTGGTTTGGCTTTTTTTTTGTTTGGTTTTTTTTTTTTTTTTTTTTTTTTTTACACCCCCTGCCCCTCTTCTCCTTTTGATAAAAACACCTTTACAAGAAATTTCTGCCCTTCCCTTCGGTAGGGAAGTGCTTAGGTTCTGTGGGGATGGGTTTAAAATGTGGTCCTATGTCTTTAAAATAATAATAATAACAATAATAATTATAATAATAATAAAAAACAGCTGCGATTTCCCCCCCCTTTTCCTTTAAAATCTCTCTATTTACACGGCTGGTAGTTGTTTTTTTTTTCCCTTTTTTTTTTTTTTAAAGTTTTTTTAATTTTTCCTTTTGTTAGAAGGCTATATACGTATAAAAATAGACATCTGATTGTAGTGCTTTACTGTGCCTTTGGCCTGCCCTGCAGTTCCTGGGTTCGCTTTTCCCCCTTTTGAATAAAATAACGTTAAAAGAAGTCCAAGGAAAAAAAAATTAACAACAAAAAAATCAAACAACAACAACAAAAAAACCCAACCAACCAAAAAAACCCCAAAAAATTACAAAAAAAAAAAAAAAAAAAAAAAAAAAGAGAGACCCAAAGCGGTTCATCTTCTCCCCCTTTGCTCCGGGGGTGGGGAAAAAAAAAAACACCCCTCAAAAAAACTATCCCAGAAAAACCCACCAACCCAAAAAATCCCACCCGAAAAACCTCCCCCCCAAAAATGATCCGGAGGAGGAGGGCGGCAGTGCAAGGGGCCGGGGAGGCTTAGCAGGAGCACTTGCACTCGGAGATGAGCGGGTACTGCACGGGGATCCAGGTGCAGTACTTCTGACTGGACCAGCCCTGGCAGTGCCAGCGCAGGAAGGTCTTGGTGACCGACTTGACGGGCTTGCAGAACATGCCCTCGGGCAGCGAGCAGGACTTCTCGGCCAGGCAGTTGCCCTCCTTGATGTAGCGCGGCCAGAAGCGCACCCCCAGGTCCTTCCAGGCGTAGAGGACGGGGCAGTGGGTGTGCGCCCACAGCCACTGCAGCACCTTCCGCCGCGCCTTCTTGCCCAGCCGCAGGCGCGGGCCCCGGGGCGGCCCCAGCTCCAGCCGCCGCAGCTCGGCCGGCAGCGCCGCCCGCCCCCGCCCCGCCGCCGCCGGGCAAGAAGGCGCGGCGGAAGGTGCTGCAGTGGCTGTGGGCGCACA
>JACBWW010000024.1:1825738-1848973 GCA_020086605.1 Lanius collurio | reverse complement strand
GCACGGCCGGGGCACGGGGCTCAGGCGGCGGCGGGCGGCGGCGGCAGCGCCCGCGGCCCGGCCGGGTTCCTCCTCATGGCGTGCGGCGGGGGCGGCCCGCGGGCCCCCGGGGCATCCTCGGCGTGGTGGGGCTGGGGGGGCGCAGGGTGTCCCCGGCACCGGCGAGGTGGCGCGTCCCGCTTCCCTGGCGACTCCTCGGCGGCGACGGGCAGGGGCGGACTCGGCCGCCGCTCAGAAGCTCCGGCAACCCATGCTGCTGCCGCTGCTGCTGCCGGTGCTCCGGGGACCCGCTCGTCCCCACCGCGCTCAGCGCATCCAGCCGCGGCTTCGCTCCGTGCCCTGCGCTGCCGGCTCGGCGCGGTGCAGTCCGGCCAGACGGGACTCGGCTCGGTGTCGCTCGGTTCGGTGTCGCCCGGTGTCGCGGGGTCCCGCCCGCCGCCGCCGCCCGCCCGCCGCGCTCTGCCGCGCCGCCGCTGCCGCCCAAGTTAAATACGCGCCCGGCCCGCGGCCGCCCCGCCCCCCCGTCACTTTCACCGCTCGCTGAGTGACAGCCGGGTCCTGCCGCCACCCCCGGAGCCGCCCGCCCCCTGCCCGGAGCCGCGTCCCACCTGCGGCCCCGGGCCCCGGGCTGCCGGGAGCCATCACCCCAGCAGCGGGCACGGCGCGGAGCGGGGGCCGATGGCCCCGGAGCAGCGGGGCACTGCCTGCTCCTGGCGTTCCCTGTCTGCACCAGCCCGGGGTCCGGGCACCGCACAGACCCCCGGGGAGCGGGACCCTCGCTCTGCCTCTGCCTTCCACAGCTGCTTTGCTGCCCCACCACGTCTGCTTCTCCAGTGGAGGCCAGCCGCCGTCAAACCCCCTCCCAGCTTTGCGCAGAGCTTTAGTAGAATAAGGTACCATGTCCTTAGTGCCCCTCGGGGACCGCACACCAGAGTGGGACTGCTCTGGCGCCAGCATCTCGGCACCCTCTGCAAGGGAGTCCGCAGCCTTCCAGGAGCACCACTCTCACTCGAGAGAGAGCATCCCTGCATCCCTCACTGCAACATGGGGAGATAACCAGCCAGGCTAAAACAGCCACTCTTCCTTCACCCCTTTCTCAGCCCTGTGGGGCTACATCTCTTTTTTTCGGAGAACAGCTGGACCCACAGCCTTTGAGGCACAGAGACTGCCAGCCTGGTGTGTGTCAACACTGCGAAACCCCAAACCCTCCTCACCTCCTTTACCTCCACATTGCTGAGCACTGAGCTCACACTTGAACCATGTCCAGAAATTGGACACACAGCTGGTTCCTCCAGGCTGACAGTGTGTAAGAACATTCCTGCCCATGCCAGTCACTCTCTCCCAAAGCCATGAGATAACCAGTTACCCACTGGAGCCAAGGCAGGGTGTGGAGAGACCAAGGTGGATCGTGGGGCTGGTTTCTCATTGCAGTGTGCTTCTGACCTAGTGAAGTGAGGGGCTGCAGTGACAGGTCAGCCCAGAGCATCCCCCTGGCACATGCTGAGGCTTGTGCAGAGCTGGCTTCACTTACCAGACTAAGTAACAGAGCATCTTCCTGACGCTCTGTCTCTTCATCATCCTAGAAAGGCCAGATGTTGGGTTCAGACAGGAAACAAAATCAAAGCCCCCTAAAATAGAGAGGCTGGACATCCAGCCCCGAGTCTGCATAGAGACAGAGCATCTGCTGGACTTTGGGGACATGGAGCTGCTGCACCAGAGCAGGAGCTGATCCCAGTGCATCCCAATAATTTACAGTGTGCAGGGGTTTCACTGTAGCCTTTCTTCCCTGGCTCTCTATTTCTGCTTTCACGATCCCAGCTTGGTTTGCTGAACTTGGAGCTTTTCTTCATTTGGCTCACACACACTCTGCCATTAAAGCCATGAAACTGTACCATTTCCCAGCCTTTTCAGCATTAGCTCTCAACAATTTGAAAAAGAGATGGGTATTGCTGTACCCTGGGGCTGAATAGTATCAGCAAAACATTCTCACCGATCTATTTTCTGACCCCAAAGCACATGCAGTGCTTAAAGCCAAGGCAACCTGAACATGCAAGAGGTGCTCTGCCATCGCTCACTGCCGGGTGGGAAAATGCAGCACTCTCAGCAGTGTCAGAACTAAAGCAAACACAGAAATGAGAAGCAGCTCAGGACAGAGACACCCATGAGCTGGGAAGGGGGCAATTACTCAGCAAGATGTACTGCTGTTTGCACTGCTGCCTGAGTAAATCCTGGTGAGGGGATTAACATCTGACTGTAATTGTAATAATAAAATCCGACATGTATACAGCATTTTTCATCCTGAAGGATCACAAAGCTCTCAAGTAACTTAACTCCTTCAGCAGTCTCCTGGACTTTGTAAACATGCTTCTTAATCATCCCACCCCAGGTGAAGATATCTTTGCTCTGGCCACCCTTACCTTGCTTCAAGAGGTCCCCTGTGGGAGAGGAGAGACTCTCCAGGGTGGACTGGAGAAGATTTCCCCTTTGGGAGGCAAGATTCCTGGAAAATGGTGCTGGGCATGTCCCAAGGAAAGGGAGGGAGAAGGTACCAGCGGCTGCAGGGGGCTTGGAAGACTGTAGTGGGCTAACTGCCCTGATCTTGTGATAGCCACTGTGAAGCATTTCACTTAGCCTTCTTCTGAACTTCCAAAGAGTGAAAGGGGGAATGAAGACAAGCCCCTAGGCAGGAAATTTAAGGATTCATTATATCTTCAAGGTCCACCATGAGACCCAAAGGTTCCTCCTCCTTTCTGTGCCTTCCCTCCCCTTCCCCTGCCGCCCCTTCCCAAACCTTCTTTTCCCTCCCCATCCCGCACCTTCTCTCCCCTTCTTGGGCCCTCCTGCACCTTCCCTTCTCTTCCTGCACCTTAGCTTCCCTTCCTCCCCTTCCCAAACCTTCCTTTCCTGCACCTGCCTTCCAGTGCCTTCCCTTCCCTTCTCGAACCTTCCTTTCCCTCCCCTCCCCTTCCAGCACCTCCCCGCACCTTCCTGCCTGGACCAAGAGGCTGAGCATCCTTTTGCTCTTACTGCTCCCTTGGGCACACAGCCCAGCTCCCAAGCTAGCCCTTAGTTGAAGGATTTTAAGTTGGAAAGGGTACATATCCCATACAGAAAAGCCTTACCAAAATAATTCTATGTAAGAAGAAAGATGTGATGTTAAAGACTCTTTATGAAGATTAAAATTTTTACCAGCTGCTTATTTTTCTTCATTTCCTTATCTGGCATCCTTTTGCCAGCTAATGAAGACCTGGAAAATTTTGTGACAAAGTAATAGTTGGGACAAAATAATACTTGTGACAAAGTAAAAGGACATTTTAATTTCATGTTTGAAAGTGTTTTCACTGGAAGGTTGGAAGCAAGTAAACTCCAAGTAGCAGCAAAGCATCAGTGATACACTCTTAGCAACAAAGTTTTTCATCTGACAGAACTAATTTAACTGAAAGCCAGATGTAAAGATACTGAGCAAAACTCTGTTTGTTACAAACTAATTTCTATTCCTTCAGCTGGGGGCACAGAAGCTCAATCTCCACACCTGAAACCTTGGAAAGGTGCGGGAACTCAGCACTTCTGTGTGATTATGCAGAAGCTTCTTGTTGTTTAAAATCTGGATCACCTCTCTGGGCATCATGTGGGAACTCTCACATCTTCCAATTTGTTCAATAATAGCTACTTATCATTTCTTTTATATATTATGCTTACTTATCTTACACATTTTACTGCTTTTACATATTTATACATAATCTATATAGTTCACTTACTTAACACAGTACTTATACATTTTACTAACTTATCCATAATACAGCACATACACATTTTGCAACTGCTGTGCATGAGATTACCCATTACTGGAGTGGTCCCTTTACTTTGTCCAAGAGCTCCACACACACTTTTCAGACAATACAATTGGTTCCTAATCCAGTGCAGCACAGTCCTCTTTATCTATTTCTTTTGTCTTGGTACTTAGACTTTCAGCTTCTCCTTTCCCAATTCCAGTTTAGCACAGTTTATCTTTCAGTCCTTAAAGCTCCAGATCCAGGCAAGCAGAGTCAAGATGAGGGCAGCAACAAAACCCATCCCATGACCAGCAGCCAAGTTAGTCCAGGAAACCCAAACAACAAGACAGCACAGGACAGAGAGCAGATACACACCTGTCCCACCTCTCTCTTCTCTTCTTTCCCCCACTGAACCTTCTGTCTGGGCTTAAGAACCCTCCAGGAGCTGCCCTGCTGCAGCTGAAGGTGGATGGCCAGGTGAGGCTGGTGAGGGTAATTCCTGCCTGGTCTCTCTCTGAGGGCTCCAATAGGAATAACTAAAGATGGTTGGGCTGGGGCACACTATCATTGTTCAAAACACAACAGAAAAGTCTCTTGACAAAAGCAGGAGCACAGGAAGACCACACTTGGGAAGATGAACTTGAGAGGAAACAATTGAAGAGAATTGAAAAGAGAGAGAGAAGAGAAAAAGAGAAGAAGAGAAGAGGAAAGGAGGAGAGGAGAGGAGAACACAACTCCCAGCCAAATGTACATTGTCTCTTTTGGCTGTATTTTTCCTGCTACTTTCTGTGTGCTTAAGTTTGCCAGGATCTCTTTATGCTTGAGAAATAATGCTGATGGGCTGGCATGGCAAATATGAGGAAAGGCTTGGATCTGACAAGACAAAAGCCCTAATTTTCACTTAAAAAAACCAAAAAAAACCTGATGGTGCACCGGGTTTTCATTAGAGATCTGTTTATTTTCCAGTAGAAATACATTACCCTGCTCTCATCAGTGAGTCTAAAGGAGCAGTTCTCAAAGTCTGCCACGGCAAGTGGCTGGCAGGGCTCCAGGGGCAGCCTCAGCAGCAGCTCAGGGGCTGGCTGGCTCCTGCTGTCTGCTGTGAGCAGGACACTTTCAGAGCCTGAGAGCAGCTGGCTGGCCCCAAATCCTGGTGAAGGTGACAGGGACAGCAAAGGCCACAGAGCTGCCAGGGCTGGCAGTGACTTGGCACCTCTGTGCAATGTGTCTTCAATTGGCCCAATTCTCCTGGGGAAAAAATGTCACCGAGAGGGTCAGATGGACATGGGACATGGACCCACAGACACACAGAGTGTGTCCCTCGTGTTCATCACAGAGCTACTCAAGTTTAATTTATGTAAGTAGTTTGATAGTCCTGGTTTTAATGAAGTTACTCACCAGCTCACGTTTCTCTTCAGGAGAATGGGATAGTGTGAGATATGGGATGGCAAGAAGGTGGCCCCAGTCTTCTTCTAAAATCCATGCAGGTCTTGGACCTGCCCTGTTCCCCCGCAGTGTCCTCCTCAGCCTTGAGCCACCAGCCCCAGCAAAGCCCCCGCTGGCTGCTCGGGGCTGCCCTTCCCCACTGGGACAGGAAGGAGCATCTGGCAAAGGTGTTCTCTGAAAGCCAAGCCAACAGGGTCCCCGTGGAACCCTCCAGCCATGCCTGCGAGGTGAGCCCTCACCCTGCACTGAGCTCAGATGTTCCAAAAAGCTGATGGAAAAAACCCAAACAATCCCCCCTGAAGCTCCAAGGAGGAGATTACCTGGAGGTTAGGGGATTAACCCTAATGCTCAAAAATACATTTTCTCTATATCTAATAGGGTGGTTTTGCTATTCTGAGCTTCCTGGCATGCTTTAATGCCCTTATCATAACACATTTTTCTGTTTTTGAAGCTCCTTGTGACTTTCTCCCTCTTGGCATCAAGATTTTGTGCCCCATCCCTCTCTGCCTCACCCCTTTCCAGTGGTCAACTGGAAGTGTTCAAAAGACATACAGATGTGGCACTGCTGGGGTGATGGTTGGACTCAATTATCTTAGGGGGCTTTTCCATCCTAAAGGAATCTATGACTCTATCATTTGTGTCCAAACTTATTTCTTGTCATACACCAGGCCTGGTATCTCCCTGTTTTCGGTGGAGATGTACCTTCCATTTCTCTTCAGCTGCCTTGAGCTGGTCCTTCAGCACCTGCACTCTGCTGTCCTCTCCCTGCACTGGCTGCAGCACCTGCATCCACCACACCTGATGCCACTCACTTCAATGCCCCATTTCCCTGTTGTCCTTGAGACCTCTAAAATTACCCTACCAGTTCCAGATAACAGTCAGCCCAATTTCTGGCACATTTTTAGTAGTTGATGTTATAAATGCTTTTGAAAAACCCGCCCTATCACCATTACATGGGAAAAAGTCCAAGGTGGTTTCCTCCCTCCTGTCTTACAGCCTGGAGTTGTTTACTTGTGATTTACTACAGCCTGTAGCCTGGAGAGCTGGGAGAGGTGATGCCCAAGGCGGTGGAGAAGGCTGCTCTGAGGTTTGGTTGGTCACAACCCATGCCTGGTGATTACAGCGCTCCCGAGCCAGGCTGTACTGACCAGGCAGGTGCCTGTGCCCAGCACGGCAGGCAGGAAGCAGCAGGCTGTTTCACTGCAGCCAGCAGCAGCTTTGCTCTCATCCACACTGTAAATATTCACAGGCATCAGTCATTGTGGTCCAGTGCTTGGGGGAAGGAGATCTCACCCTCCAGTGAGGGAATCTGCCTGGTCCCTGGTGCAGCAGTTTGACCTTCCTGACCCCTCTCAGCCCAAAGTGTCCACCAAAGCATCCACCACACCACCCGGGGGCTTGGAAAAAGCTGGGATATCAGGATGGAGCCCTCTAAAACTCTGCAAGGTGAGCTCTCCTCTCCCAGGGGATCTGGAGGAACGCTGCTCGATGCAGGGACCAGGAATGATCCCTGGACATCTGCCAACATTAAAAAACAACAACGTGGAGCTCTGAGGTTTCTACCCGCTTGGCATACATCTGTCACCACATGTGTTGACACAGAGCAATGCTGCCACGTCATGTTGTACGTGGCAGTTGCTGTCAACACCACTTCAGGGCAGAGAGAGCTGCTCAGGGCAGCTATTTTTTGAAAATGTCCTGAATAAAGGGCTGGAGCAAGCCTTGGGGACACAGCCTGCCACTAAAGGTGGCCATGCTGGGGAGCACTCGGGCTCAGGGACTCCTGAGGCACTGCCCAGGGAGAACGTGCTCAAACCAAAGACAGATGACCAGCCCCAGGCCAGCCTGGTGACACCAGGCTTTGAAAAGTTTGCCACCCTTTCCTTTCTGCTCAGACAATCCTCTTGCCACTCTGAAATACAGGAAGACCTGGTGGCCAGTGTTGGGAACTCTTGCCAGGCAGATAAACAGGGCACAGAATCACAGAATAATTAGTGCTGAAAAAGGCCTCTAAGATCATTGAGTTCAACCATTAGCCTGGCACTTCCAGGCCCAGCCCTGCACAACACATCCAGCCATTGCCCAACACGAATGGGCATCTTTAAGGACCCCCCTCCAACAGCAGCTGGACCAAAGATCCCACTACAGCCCCGCCCACTGCCCATCCAAACAGCCATCCCCCAACAAATGCTGCTGAAGGACCCAGCACTTTCTTTCCTCTGCTTCTTCTCACCTGCCCTCAGTGCTGGCTGAAGCTCACCCTCCTGCAGGGCTCTGCCACGTCGGTCCCAGCCTGTCCTGGCTCCCTTCCCCAAACCAGCCCTGGGTGCAGGCCCATGTCCCATCACAGTGATCCCATCCCAGCCAGCTTGAGGCCAAAGGAGCACCCACAGTGATGCTCCCAAGGATGCCAGGGTGTGGCTGTGACTGATGTGTGTTGGAGGCACCTCAGGATGCTCCAGCTCAGCTAACAGCCAGGACAGGGTGCACAGGGAATATCCAGAAGTTTGGTGGCCTGCACCCAACCCCCTTCCCCTTGCAGCACCCAGCACACTGCTACACAGGACACCTCATGCTGGGGTTCCATGGCACCTGGGTGACCTGCCATGCTTCATCTGCCTCTGCAACTGCATCTGCTCCCCAGTCTGGCACCACAAGCACACCCCATCCTTTTTTTTTTTTTCTTTTTCAAGGTCTTTTTAACCTTTAAGGAATTTTTACCTTCTTTGATTTTTTATTCTTCAAGTGTTGCCCTGGTAGGTGGCCTCAAGAGGCAGAGATGCACTCCCACAACCCTGCTGGGGTGCTGCCTGTGGGACTGTCTTGCCAACTGACACAGTGGGTGACCTGTGCCCCTCGCTCCAGGACACTGTGGGGTCTCAGAGCAGCTTGCTCCAAGCTCAAATACATGCACAGCCTTTGCTGGGTCTTTCCTACAGAGCCACTCCAACCTTCTCACTAGCTTTGGGAAGCTACATCCCAGAGATTCTCCCGAGAAGAGGGCTCTCCTCCTTCCAGCACTGCTCCCCTCCATCAGCAAAGCATCAGAGGAGGGAAGGGCTAGAAGGGTCTGACAGCTTAAATCACCAGGAGTCAGGGAACCTCAGTGACTTTAAGGATCTGGGCCCAGTGCCCACTAAACCAAGGTCTGTGGAGGCCAGAGCAATCCTGCAGATTGTGTTCAGGGGTTAGTACTGAAAATCCTGGTGCTTCTCCTCTACAAGGGACAAGGGTCAGTTCTGGGTCTCTGGGTTTGCTTCCTCCTGTTTCACGTAGCTCCAGGAGGGACATTTCTCACTGCAGTGACATGGGTCCCTGCCCAGGAGAAGCTAATGGAAAGCAGCAGGAGGCATGAGCTGACATAGGATGGAAAACAGGATCCTATGTCAGCATGTGGCCTCGTGCTGCCCCTGAGGAGGTCACTTTTCATACAATCGTGGAATCTCCTGAATCAGAATGACCCACCCGGATCATGGATCCAGCCCTGGCTCTGCTCAGACACCCCAAATCCCTCCCTGGGCATCTCTGGCAGCGCTGTCCAAACACTCCTGGAGCTCTGGCAGCCTCGGGGCCGTGCCCATTCCCTGGGGAGCCTGGGCAGTGCCCAGCACCCTCTGGGGGAAGGACCTTTCCCTGATATCCAGCCATGTCTCCCTCCAGTCCAGTCCTTCTGCTCCCCAATGCCGGCAGAGTTGACTCCACACTAGCAGCCAGAGGGAAAATTCCTCTTCTGTTTAAATCCCAGGGAAGTTGGCTGTGCCCCTGAGAGTGATTAGCACTGAGCCACCTCATCCCTCAACAAAGCCCGTCCCATAGCCAGGAGGGGCAGAGCAGGGCTGCTGGTGTTCAGGAGAATCTCCTCATGGAAAAGATTTCTTTTCACCCTTTTCACAGTCTAAGTACAGAAACTGGTACCTACACGGAGCATCCTCTGCAGCCCAGCTGGAGGTCACACCAGCTCTGAGCAGCTTCCTGCATTTTGTTTTCTCCCACAGCCTTGTTCCCAGACAAGGAACAGGAATCTTGCCTATTGCAGATGGTCCACCCAGAATTTCTTGCCCTAGTCTGAAGATTCAATTTATTTCAGCCACAGGAGACAAGGTTATACATTTGACAAAGGGCTTTGTAACTCAAGACACAGAGCAGCATCCCAGCTTTTCTGTGTGCAGGCTGGAAGTCCTGCTACCTGCTTTAAAATCTGTGGGAACAACAGCTTTCCAGTTTTCCTTGGGCTTTGGTCAAATCCCTGGGGCAGTTTATATTGCACCCATGCAGCCTCCTCTTAGCTGTGTTCTGCCACTCTATTTGTTTTCTCTTGATTCAGCTCCAGCTTCACTTTTTGTCATGGTTTAACCAGCACACTTGTCCGTGAGATGCTGTGAAGATGTAGGGAGATAAACACGGAGCCAGGTGACTCAGGGACCTGGCAGGAAGGGAGCTGGCAAAGCCAGGGGTGGGTGCCAAATCCTCCCTAAATTCCTGTTAGGAAAGCCAGCCTGTGAATAACAATTCAATGCAATAACGTAATCTCTGACTGGTTCTAGCTGTCCCTGCAGGGCCTGAGGAGCTCAACGCCCGCAGGAGAGCAGCTGTTGTGGACAGAGGCAACGAGCATCCCAGAGCGGGCAGGGAGGGCTTGCAGGACCAGCAGCACATCCCAGCACCCACGAGGTGCTCCTCATCCCAAGACTTCTCCAGGCAAGATAGCTCGGATGGCAGCTCCAGCTCTGCATTCAGGACCTGGTGACATGGCAGTGATCAGGGTTTGGGCTGTGCTTTGGGTGCTGCTGCCTGAGCTGGGCTTTGTTGCCCTCCCTGGAACAGCCGGCGTGGCTTGCAGGGCCAGAATCTGAGAAGGCATTTGTATTTTCGCCCAGATTTTCCCAGTTAATCGGGACCCTTCAGTCTAGTCGCTTGCTTATTTTTTTAAAGCAATGAAAGAGATTTCCCAAATCCAGGCAGCTCTAAGATTACACACAGGCAGAGACACCATCAGTCTCTGTCAGTCATTCGCTCTGGCTGGAAAGTTGGTGGCAAAGGAGTTCAATTGCAGGAGAGCAAAGCTGAGCCTGCCTCCAGCCCCTGGTGGGTGTGTGGAGCTGCTGCTCTGCCCTGCAACATCTCACTCATCTCCAGCCCATGAAAATGGTTGCAAAAGCTGCCAATTTGCATCCAGAAGCTCGTGAGTCTTTGAGAGGGTCTTTGTCCTGATGGACATTTCAGAGGGCATCAGCAAAGAAGGAGCAGAGGGAGGGAAAAACATGAGAAGGAGCAACATCGAGCTGGGGAGAGCTGTGAAATGTCTGCTTCAATGTGAGAATGGGCTCTTCGGTGCCTTCCCACTCAGGAGAGAAATCCCTTCTGTTCATGCCACCCTGAATGGGCCCTCCATGGCCAGTGGGGTCTCCCAGGAGAAACAGTGACCTCTTCACAAAACACTGGATCATCTCCCTCAGAGTCCTGTGGAACTGGGGGTCCCAGCTGGGGACAGACACTGTCAGGCAGAGAGGGCAGTGCCTTCCTGTAGGGTGGCCAGGGGAGCGGAGAAGCCCCAGCACCGGCTCGTTCCTGATGGGTTCCTTGGCAGGCAGGGCTTCCTCTGCACCCCCTGTTTCAGCAAGCAGTGGGAGTGACTCTTGTGCAGCCCCTGCTCATGGAGCCAGCCCCTGCATGAAGCCGTGGGCCCAGGACATGTGCCACAGAAGAGGGGCCACAAGCACTGGTTGCAAGAGGCTGGAAGTGAACCCAGGAGGGACAACTGCACCTGCAGCTCCATGACTGGGCTTTCCCTTAGCACCTGCATGGAGTGCCCAGCTCCACTTCCCCAACTGATCAGGAAAAGAGGAAACCCTTTTCTTAATTTGATCTAAATTCAAGGCAAGTCTTGATTGTCTGAACCTGCATTTAACAAAAAAAAATGTATTATTCCTCTAAAAGGTTTGATTCAGCACTGCCTAGATTTTCCTGTTCTAGCATCTGGCTGCCTACAGGGAATATGATTTAGAGAGTGGAGGTGAGGAAGGGGTATGAGAGGTGCCCTTGCAGCATGGGGCATCTGCGGGCCTGGAAGGCAGGGTGGTGCAGACAGAGGATGTGAACTCCTCGCTGGAGATGAATGAAGAAGGCAGCACTTGCTGCAGGAGCATATCCTGCCCTTCCCTCCATGCTGATACACAGCCCAGACCTGAAGCTGCTCCAGCTCACAGCAGGGGTTGGCAGTCTTTTCCAGCAAGGAATCATTTATTGGCATTCTGCACCGAAGGACATTTCTTGTTATTCAAGCCAGCTTCAATTAACCAAGTCAAACTTACAGTCGTACTTCTCAGTGCCTTCAGACATCCACAGTCCTTGTCCCATTCCCTCCTAGTCACCATCAGGGTTCCTGCTGTGTTCTTGCACTCTTGACTCCTGCACCAAGCCAGAAGCAATAGTAGCACAAGTCAGAGACGACATAAACCTGATGCTTGTTCCTGTGCCAGGAGCACTGACTGCACCCGGCTAGAGACTGGCCGTGCTGGAGCTGGCTGGAGCCAGGCTTTGTGGGTGTGCTGAATGGGACAGTCTACTAAAATTAAGTATCTTATTCTGTAGCTCATCACCTTGTCTGTCTCATTTGGTAACTCTTCAGCTTAGCTGGAAAGATTTGTTCCCTGGTTGTTGAGGCAGGGCTGTTTGGATGTTGGCTCCCGAGAGGCTGCAGTTGGATGCTCCAGCAGTGATGCTGACGAGGGCTGTTTACACCTGTGCTGACCACAGAACCACTTCCAACCCAGGCTGGCTTGGGTTGGAAGGGACCTTAAAGCTCAGCTTGGCCCACCCCCTGCCAGGGACACGGACACCTCCCACTATCCCAGGTTGCTCCAAGCCCCATCCAACCTGGTGTTGAACGCCAGGGATCCAGGGACAGTCACAGCTTCTCTGCTTCTCAGCTATCAACAATCGGTCTCATATGAACACATGCACTATCTGGAGGTCCCAAAGCAACCCCCTGGACCAGACCATGAGCAGTGGCAGAACAAGCCCCGAGGGGACACGTTGCTGCCCTCTTCCAGACATCCCCACTCCAGGGAAACCAGGATGCTCCAGGTTTTGCTGCTACAGCTCTGCTCAGCTCCAGCCCCTCCACAGCCCATCTGCTTCTCTTCTTTCTGTGACTCTGCTTTGCCTCAAGGCCTCACTCTGGGGTCACACGCCCACTGACTCCTTGTCTCAAGCTTCCCATCTCCAACTGGTGACACAAGCTGCCTCAGGAACCTCAGTGCCCACAAAACTCCTGATTTCATGTTCCTAGGCCCCATACAGGTCTCCTAAATCCACTGCCTGCTGCAGCAGGCTTACAAGGACTGTCACCCAGCCCAGACCCTCCAGGACCCTCCATCCACATTGGCACAAGCACCCTGTTCGCTTTCAACTGGGGCAAACTTCATGCCACTCCCAAGGGACTGGCATGGAGCTGTGCCAGGGGAGGGTCAGGTTGGATATCAGGGAAAGGTCCTTCCCCAGAGGGTGCTGGCACTGCCCAGGCTCCCCAGGAAATGGGCACGGCCCCGAGGCTGCCAGAGCTCCAGGAGCGTTTGGACAGCGCTGCCAGGGATGCCCAGGGTGGGGTTGTTGGGGGTCTGGGCAGGGCCAGGGGCTGCACTGGATGATCCCTGTGGGTCCCTTCAGACTCGGGAGATTCTGTGATTCTGTAACTCCCCTTGTGTTCCACCGAGGCCAGCCCTGGCTGCCTGCCTCCGAAGACTCCTCCAGCTAAAAGGATGCCAGTCACAGGAGTCCCAGCATTTTGCTGACTAATTTCCAGTGGAATCAGGAAGCTGGGGTTACAGGGAGAAGTTATGAATGAAAGGAGCCGGCGCTGGGTTCCACGCAGACCAAAGGCATTACTATCCTACGCCACGTGTAATTAAACTGTGGAGCTCATGGCCACAGGATGCCGTGTGGGCTAAAAATACACACGGCTTTGAAACGAGATTAGACAAATTCACCGAGGGCAGACTCGTGGTGGCTCTTACACGCATTCCACTCCTGGTTCAGGAAGTCGCTAAGGCACCAATTGCTGGAAAATGGAAGGGTATCACAAGGGCAGATCTCCTGCCTCTATCTGCCTGCAATTTGCCACCATTTCTGGGACTGAGCTACCTTGGCTGACCCAGCCCACTCTGCTGCTCTCTATGTGCAAAGGATGGCAGTGGGAGTTTTGGGGGTCCTGGCACCCTGCCCAGTCCCATCTATGTGCTCTTCTACATTGCCTCTGAGCTGCCTCTCCCAAACCTCTGAAAACAGGGCTCAAATCGCTCAAAAATCACCCAGGGATGCTGCTGCTGCTGCAGGTGAGCAGATTCTGGACCTCTGTGCCCTGACCTGTCCACAAGCCCATGAACCCTTTGGGCTTGTCCTGTCCTTACACTCTGGGGAGCTCTTGGGGTGGATGGGCACCAAGTCAAATCCCTGCCTGCCCCACTGAGACTGGTACTGCCGAGCATGTGCTCCTCCCAAATGCCAACAATAAAGTCTCTGTCTCTGCAGGTGTCTTACCAGCAGCCTTGGGGTGCTGCTAGTGCAGAACCAGCCCTGGTGCTCTGCCACTGCCTGCTGAGATCACATCCTGCCCCATCAAGGCAGGTGATCCAGCTGTGCCATGGGGCTGACAGCAGGGCTGCGGTCCCGGCAGTGGGAAGCCCCCTCACACCACACTGTGGGCTCCAGCTCCCCTGTCCACCCCCAGTGGGCTCAGTCTTTGCACATCCCAGGGATTTCTCCAGGCCTCTCATCTCTCTTCTTCCCTGGTACTCTGTCCTCTTTCCTACACTGCAGAGGTTTTTCAGGTCCATTGGACTGTAGCTGTCTCAGTTTCAGGAATCTTGATCTGCTGTCAGTTCTTTTGGCTGGAGTCTCTACTCTTGATGCTTTCTCTGTATCTCTACAGCATCCCTTGGTCTGGATGGACGGATGTATTGGAGTGTGTCCAGAGAAGGGAACGGAGCTGGGAAGGGGCTGGAGCCCCAGGAGTGCCCAAAGGAGCTGGGAAAGGGGCTCAGCCTGGAGCAAAGGAGGCTCAGGGGGGACCTTGTGGCTCTGCACAACTCCCTGACAGGAGGGGGCTCAGGGGGGGTCAGGCTCTACTCCCAGGGAACAGGGATAGGACAAGGGGAAACTGCCTCAAGTTGTGCCAGGGTAGATTTAGATAGAACAATGGGAAAAATTTCCTCACTGGAAGTGTGGCCAGGCATTGGAACAGGCTGCCCAGGGGAGTGCCCACCATTCCTGGAAGTGTTCAAAAAATTATGTAGATTTGTGAGTTAGCAACAAGGTTGGTGGTGGCCTTGGGAGTGAGGGGGGTAATGGTTGGACTCAGTGGTTTTAGAGGACTTTTCCTACCTTAGTGATTGTGTGATTCTATGAAGGAGTCCACAATCAAGGCCCACACAGTCCCAGACAGCGATGCCTTGTCCATGTACCCATCCCTCCTCAATGCAGAGCTGCTCTGGTGCCTCAGACTCTTCTGTGTGCCTGGTGGTGCCCTGCAGTCAGCCTGACCCCTGTTTTGGTGCATGTGCTCTGGTTCAGAATGCTGGGCAGGGAGCATGCAAATGCTGGGCTGGCCATGGTGCCTCTTCCCCCAGGAGTTCCCTTCACCCTCCCTGGCACAGGCATGAAGGGCTGGAGCCTCTACAGAAAGCAAAGGAATAAAATTCTCATAAAGACTTTGGGATTTGTTTTTGGTTTTTGGTCGATCCTCAGGAAAAGAAAAGATGACAAATTAATAAGACACTCTCTCGAGGAACTGGGCCCAAAGCTTGGAGCAGCTGAGGAGGAAACTGTGGGGAAAATACTGTTTCTTTGTATAAGACAGGAGAGGGGCCATGAACAGACAGAATCTGAATTTGTGTGGGTTATTTTGCAGACATGAAATGCTGCCACCTTGAACAGAGGGTGGTTAGAGAGGTGTGGCTTGGGAGTATTTGTGAAACAACCAGTACTGAAGAGACTGAGAAAGGACACGAGTGACTGGATGGCCTCATGTGCTCACAGGTTTGTCCTCCAGTGCTGTCCCAACTACTCTGCCTGAAAACAGCCTGAACACAGGGAGGACACAGCAGCTGCACGAAGGTGTTTGAAGCAGGAAGAGGGTAGGTGGTGTAGGCACAGGAGCAGCACTGGCAGCTTGCGGTGGGTCTGGGACTGGTCCCCACTCCACAAACCCCCCAGGAAGGTGGCCTGACCTTGGGGACTGAGCTGAACACAGCTCAGCACATTGACTGGCACTTCCCCAGCCTATCCCCTGCCCACAGGCAGCACAAGCAGCCTGGACTTCGGGAAGCCTTTAGGTGGAGGGAAGCAGGAGCCCAGCAGCTGGAGCAGCCAGTGACCCGGGGCTGAGAGGGATGGCAGCACACTCATGGCCATTCCCGGGTTCCCTGCCCTTCTCGTTGGAGCAAGGCTCGCCTGTGTTATTTTGAGGTGGGAGAGGTAAGTCTGTAGCACCCAAAGGACAAGAAAGCAGTACCAAAGCCACGGTAAGAAAGCAGTGCTGGGATGGGAGCAGGGCCATGCAGACACACCCACGGCTCAGGGACATCTCAGACTCTGGATGCTGCTGGGACAGGTGAGGATTACAGGGGCCTTGGTTGCATTGTAAGAGCAGATGGAGGTCAGGAAAAGTGGCTAACACGTGTGTTGTTGCTTTTTCCCTTTCACTCTTTAGTTGCTCACTTTTAGTTTTTCATTTTCCAAAGGAGTAACTTTTAATTAACTTCTTAAAAACCTAAATTTTCTGTCCTCTCAGCTCCTCCAAGAACGTTTCAATGACTGCTCACCCGTCTTCTGCCTCATCTCCATCCTGCCTTTCCCCATTACATGCTTCCCCCTCGTCCCTCCTCCCTCACCCGCTCCAGGCCCTGCGTACCCGCCCCTGCCCCCTTCCCAGGCCCGGAGGTACAAATGATTAGATTTTCAGCCCAATTAAGGCAGGCTGTCTCCTGGCTGGGACAGAAAAGGCTGGCCCTGGAAGGTGGGAAACAAGCTTTGACAGGTCCTGGCGTCCCCAGCGCCCTCCGATGGCTCTGCCCGCTGGGCCCCTTTGTGCTGCTCCAGGAGCGGGACCAGGGCTCGGCTGGGGGCCGGGGGTCTCCTCTGCCCCTCCTCTTCCCCAGCCCAGCAAAAAGAATAGCTAATTAAGAGGTCTAAACGCAGGCAAAGCTAATTCCCTATTCAGCACTCCGAGGGGCAGCGGGGAGGGAGGGGAAGGCGGCAGGCGGTGAGCTGGGGAGCGTGGCAGCATCTCCTGCAAGAGCGAGGACCCGGGGCACGGTTAACCCTCTCCTCCCCGCCCTCTGGGGCGATGAGCCGGGCCAGACCCATGGCCCCATGTCCCTCAGGCACCAGGGCAAGACCCCCGGTCCCCTGCAGCAGGGATGCCCAGCCACAGGCGATGCCGCGGCTGCCTCCACGCAGGGCTGGCTCCATCCCGCACAGGCTCTGGGAGGAGAAGCTCTGCCACAGGTTTTTCCACGCCTATCTCCCTTCCCTGCCACACACGGGCAGTATCTAAGGCCTTGCAGGTGCCCAGCAGCTCTGTATCCCCCTGTGCTTCCCTGGACAGCTGCTCTGTCCCTGTCCCAGCGCTGTGTCTGTGAGCTCCCCGCTGCCTGTGATGGTCCAAGCCTTGAGCCATAAGTCACCTTTCCGGGCAGCTGGGGACAGCGTGAAGAGCCCAAGTCCCTGCTTGCGACTGGATCCTGGCATGCAGGGTTCAGCCCCGTGGGATGCTGCAATAGCCCGGGGGGGCTGGTCCCCACCCTGCCCGGCACAGGGGGCTCTGGGCAGGGCACGCTGCCTCTCCCTGCTTCTCACAGCCTGACCTGAGCCTGCCAAAAGACCTGGAGAATTTCCATGAGGTTTTACAACGTCATGTCTTTCAAAGACATGACCTGAGCCTGCCAAAAGACCTCCTACCTGAAGGCAAAGGGTTGAAGATTCCCTGGAAGAGGAGCCAGGAATTTTGTCCAGCCCAAGGGGATGCTGCTGGGGTTTAATTTGCTTTGGATAAAAGGAACCATGTTCACCCAGGTGACATCAAAATGCATGAGGTGAAATACAGTGGTCCTGAGCACCCGTGCATGGAATTCCATGAGTTCCTGCAGGCAGGGTACATGCACAAACCATCCCATCTCTCCAAAACCAACTTCCCACCCAGCCCCAAGGCCGGAGCGCTGAGCCATGACCCAGGCACAGCACCAGGCAAAGCTGGGCGCTGCTGTTGGGTCCCCACACAGAGGCATGGGGCATGGAGAAGAGTGGGATTTCTCATACTGCTGAAAAAACTCTTCCAGAATTGTGTCCCTTTGGCGTTCTTGTGGGACCTGAGCATCCTGGAGACTCAGGTCCTCATTGCACTGAGAGCATCCCCAAGGTGAGAGAGGAAAGAGCAGGTAGTGACTTCTGCCTGCTGTGCCAGCCTCCTTCCCTCCATCCAGGTCCTGGAGCGCTCACATACCCTGGGTATGAACATGCCCAGGTTCACACTGGAGTGAGGACATTGCCATTCCAGGTATCCCTGTCCTCAGCCACCTGACCTCCCACTCCAGGAGCTGGACATTCTCCCACTATGAACCAGCAAAATTTTGCTCCCTCCAGGACAGCCAAGGAGCTGGTTAGGTATCCCCAAACTCCCCCCACTTTTTCCATCCCTGCCATGCATGGCACACTCAGAAGCTTCTGGTCCTTGCTGGGTCCCCCACGGCCACAGCCCGTTCATGGGGTGCAGTGCAGGGGGGGACACTGCTCCTGCAGCAGCACTGAGTGTGGCCCACGGAGCTGCTTCTCCCCAGGTACTGCCTGGAGCTGGGGAGTGTGCCCAGCTCCTCCACGTGCCCACTGATGCAGGACACTGGTGCCACCTGCACTGGATTGAGTCCCGTGGGTGATGGCAGGCGATGAATGGGCACCCCCAGTCCATGGCAGAGGTTTTCTGTGGAGGGATGGGGATATCCACCAAAGATGAGCATCCCAGCATGAGTCACTGCGCTGCTGGGAGTGATGAATGGTGCCAGACAGAAATCCCAAAGCTTTTTGCTGCTGGAGAGCTGGGAACATTCAGGCCAAACTGTGGTTAGGAGGAGATTGGAATCTCCAGAGCTTCCCAGCCCTGCCTGGAAGCAGTTATGTTCCATCTCCCTGGTCCTGGCTCTCCAGAGGAGCACAGGCTGGTGCAGAAGGCACAAAGATTTGTTCTTAGTGCTCTTCCATCCTAAGACATGGTGGGAACAGGACTCTGCTCTGAGCAGCAGGCAGGGCTCCAGCAGCTGTTTCCATCACAAGCCTCCTTGTGCTTCCCAGCACCTTGAGGCTGCTGCCAACTTTGCTTCCTCCCAGCTTTACTCTGCTCTAGGAAGGGTTTTCCCCATGGGTTTCCAGTAGATTCCTGGGGTATTCTATGAAAAAAAGCTCAACATGGTCTCGTCCTGCATTAAATGAAGCACAACTGCAATTTCACTTCTCCTTTCTGAAAGAAGTCCTTGTTCCTGGAAGTGTCCAAGGCCGGGTTGGACGGGGCTTGGAGCAACCTGGGATAGTGGAAGATGTCCCTGCCCACAGGAGGGGATGGTGTCTAAGGTCCCTTCCAACACAAAGTATTCCAGGGCTCTGTGGTGACCCTCTAACTCCATGACCTGGGGGGTGTGGAGCCATCAGGTCTCACAGCACCATCCATCCTGGTTTCCTGTACCATGGGTTGGATCCACTGGCACCACCCAAGACAATGCCCGCACAGGGCTGCATGCCCCACACACTCACAGATGGTAAATCTCCTTCAGCTGGAGGGTTGAGACCGAGAGATGGTTGGCAGGGGGAACAGAGGTCTTTATTTTTCATTAAAACTGGATTATTTTCTTTAGAAGAAGATGGAGGGAAAGCATAAAGAAAAATCTGGAGAATTTCCATGAGGTTTTACAACGTCATGTCTTTCAAAGAGATTCCACAGCAAATATCATCAGCCAAGTGCCTCCATACTGGGGAGAGCTGGGGGAGATTGTCCTGGGTGATGTTACATCTTGAAACCTTTGGGTGACTTGACCTAAAGCAAGGAGAAGAATTAGAGGAGAAGCAGAAATGCCAACCAACATCTGCAGCCCAGCTTTCCCCAGTCCAACCAGGGTGTGCAGGTGGCCCAGGGGAGCTGGGTACTCCCATCCCTGGCCAAAGGGTGCATCTGCCCAAGGGGATCGTGCGAGCTGGGGAGGGGATGCTCAGGGCCCCTCAGGAGAACCAGCCCTCTTCCTGCTCAGGCTCTGTGGTGTGGCCATTTCCTTGGTCTGGGCCCCAATTAAAAGAGCCAAATGGAAATTGCCAGAGAGAAAGAGTGAAAGAAACAACATTTCCTGCCTGAGGAGATTAACTCTCCAAATTACATGTGAACAGAGGGGGAGGCGAGAGGGGAAAAGGAAACCCAGCTTCCACCCCAATAAAAGCCAGTTCATTTAATAAAGGAGGAGCAAGGAGGGGGAAGGTGGCTGAAAGAAAATGAGGCTGGGGGGTGTGGAATTAGCCTTGTCAAACAAGGGGCTTTGCTGTCCCAGAACTACTTCTTTATTGTTCCAATTTTTCATGCTTACTTAGCTCTCAATGCTGCACAAGACAACAGCTCATTATTGGGGGGGGGACGGGGGGACGGGACAGGACGGACACGGCTGTGGTGGCACTGAGAAATGGAAGGAAAATAAAATTTTTAAAAAAGGAGTCCTTTCCCTGGGGCTTCAGCCTCTCCCCCCTGCGTGGAGCTGCAGACATTGTGGCTGGGAGGAGCAGGGCACTGCCAGCTGGGGAAAAGGGTTCTCCACAACCTTTGGCACCAGCACTGGGACAAAAGCAGCTAACCCTGAAATGCCATCTTATGGCCTGCTGAGGGGGAGGGAGGGGTGACTGAGGGTGACACAGGGGGCTCCCCCATCTCCTTGTCCCGGTGGCTGCTGAGGGAAGAGGGGCTGAAACAGGGCCAGGGCAGGCAGGACCATGGGGATAAAGCCCCCTCTGCCCCGTGGCCAGGCTGCTGAGTCCTTGCAGATAAGCCAGCCAAGGCACATCTGTGGCATCATTGTCTACTAAACAACATCTGCTCTGACTCTGGAAAGCGACTTCCAGCCTCCTCCCTGGGCTCCTTGTTTGTTTTCTCCCCAGGATTTTCCTGATCAGATTGGCTTGGCTTACAAAGCCAAACTCACACCAGAAAAGCTATCAGGATGTTTGTGGGTAGGGAGGTTATGCTCCATATTAGTGATGCTGCCTTATAAAGCCCTGTTTGCACAGGCTCATAACTCTCCAGAAAATGCTCCCTTTTAGGATCAGACACAGGGACAGCTCTGAGAGCCAGCACTGTACAGCTGATGCTTCCCACTGAGTCACCTCCCACCCACCCATGAGATGAGCACTGGGGACAGGGCAGGCTGGAGGGCTGCAGGGGACTGGGGCATGAAGGAGCACAGATCGGGGAGAGGAGCAGCTGTGGCCAGGCTGGATGGTTTTCTGTGGTCCTTGGCAGGAACCCAGGAAACAAGAGTGCAGCCTGACCTTCCAGGTAACAACCACACAGAGATGTCAGCCCCCAGAGGTGACAGCCACAGGGGACCAGTTAGGGCCACTCCTGGTCTACAAGGAACACTGACATTGCTTGGCACCTGCAAAGGATGGAGGGACTGTATTTTGTTTTCAAAAGTTTTTTGGTATTTACTTGCTATCGACAGCTTAATCCATCAGGGGATGCCCCAGTGCTCCTATGCTGAGGCTGTTCGTGAGCACCAAGACCCAGCTGTGCTGTTGTCCCCTGGAAAATTTGTGGAAAGCTTCCACAGGTGAAGATGTTGGACTTAGAGATGACTTGTACCCACATTCACATGCTACAGGTTGAGTTACCATTTCTCAGTGGAAGATGGCCAAGCCTTCCAAAAACAGAAGCCTCTGCAAATGGACATTCTCCAAGAGTGGAGCCAAAATATCGCCCCATTCTCCCCAGTCTGGTTTGGTTTCCCAGTTACTGGATGCAGCTCCCCTTTGGGAAGCTGGAAGTCCAGTGGGGTCTGTTCTGGAGGCAGAAGAAGCCAGTGTCCCTCCGGACAGCCTTAAGCTTCAGGGCGTTTCCCCTTCACCAGGCGCAGTCTGGTCGGGTGCCCAGAGCCACCAGCGAAAGAGAAGTCACAGAGGGGGTGGGGCACATTGCTTTTGGTGCCCAGGGAGCCTTTGTAGCCCAAGAAGCTCCTCATGTACTGGACCCAAATCCACCCTGGGTATGGCAGAAGATGCCCCCAAGCTGTGGACAGCCCTGTGTCCCTTTGCTCCACGACAAGGGCTGGCATTGGCTGCCTGGCTCAGAGCGAGCCCTGCTCCCACAGCACTGTGATATGAATGCTGGAAACTTCTCAACTATTCAGAAACAGCTCCTTTTCTCCAAAAATTTGAGGCATGCCTCACTTGGAGAGCTGCATTCCATCCCTCCCACCATGGCAGTGGCAGCTTGGGCTGCAAGCCTGGGGAAGGCCCACCTGAGGAGGAGTCTGCAGCCCATGGATTAGAGCCCTGCTGTCAATGCTCTTCTGGAAGTGTCCCAGGTCTTTTTATGCTTGGGAATACTATCCCAGCACCCTCCCAAACCTCTGCAGCTGCAGAACCTTTTTTGAGACAGGAGATGGAGGATAAACCAGACAATGAATGTCATGGTGCCATGTGCTGCAGTACCCTGGTTGCCTTTTGCACTGATTCCTGAGCCTGCTTGGCTCATGGCAGCAGCTCTGGGCAGGGTGACAGTTCATGGGACAGGCAGTTAATGTTGGAGCTGGAATTTTACCTGGCACAGGTTAGTTTTCTCTCTCTCACCTGCCTGCATCAGGGCACAGCAGCCATGGGAGCAGGCTGGACCTCTCTCAGCCCTTGCACCCAGGGCAGGATGAGGGTTTTTGTGGGCAGAAGTGCCACTGTGTTCCCTCTGCCTGTCCAGCCTGCAGCCTTCACAGCCTGAGAGGATATCCCAGTTCCCTGGCTGGAGGACACCACTGGGCTGATGCTCAGCTGCTCCCAGCAGCAGGTGCTCAGTGGGACCACAGCCCAAGCCTTCAGTCAGATGCTTTTCAAGGCAGGATGGACACACAGACAGTAGGAACCCGAAGCCAGGCTGACACCTTGCATCACTGCTCAAAACCTTGCAGGATGGCAATCCCAGCCTCTCCACGAAAAATTGCTTCTCTGAGAATTTTCCATCCCTGCTCAGGTGTGAGCTCCAGAGATGCACGTCCACCTGGGGCACAGTTTGGGCTTGTACCCATCTTCCTTGGGGACTGGCACCTCAGTTTCTTCCCCCCTCTCTCCCTCTGCACTCTCCTCCCTCCTTTTTGCCTTCAAACAGTAAGGAACAAATTCCAGGGATTTTGCCTGGGGGCCCACAGAGCGGGGATGCGAGCTGGTCTCCATCTGACTGCGACCGAGTCTCTCCCCCTCACTGGAAATTGAAAGCAGAAGCCGTGGAGCGGTGACAAAAATCTGCATTACGTTATGGCAACTGGATTTCTTTTTTTTTTTTTTTTTTAAGATTTTATAATACATCGTTTTGAAACTCTGCCAGTGATCATCATCAAAGCGAGAGGAGCGCCTTGGAAAGAACAATGGTGGTGGAGGGTGGGGAGCAGGGTGCCTGGGTATTGATGTGTAATCCTTTTTAAAGCCGGTTCTAGAGATAGAATGGAAGAGGGTTTTTGTGTTTTCCTGAAGCGCAGATACAATTTAGTCTGGTAAGGGCAGGCAGCAGTTCCAGAGCTCTAGACTAAGGTGCTGGATCACATTAGGGCTGTGGAGCAGCCAACCCCTCCACACTGCCTCTGGGCCCAGGAGGGCAGGGAACGGGCAGGGAAACACAGAAAGGTCCAAAACAGAAGCTCAGGAGACACAGGGAGAGGAGAGGAGAGGAGAGGAGAGGAGAGGAGAGGAGAGGAGAGGAGAGGAGAGGAGAGGAGAGGAGAGGAGAGGAGAGGAG
>JACBWW010000024.1:1758618-1820782 GCA_020086605.1 Lanius collurio | reverse complement strand
AACTCCTGCCCACCTCGTTAGAAGTGCCCGATGGCAGCAGCTCGGTGCTTCCCAGCTGAGGAGACAGCCTGCCAGCTAACGATGGGCTGATAATTAAGTCCAGTCCTTCCCAAGATCAGCTTCCCCTACCAGTTAATCCCAACAGCAAATAACACTGATTGACTTTGCCTTGGTCTGTAAATGCAGGCCTGCTCTGTTCCAAGAGCTCCCTGCTGTCCTGGAAGGAGGGGTCCCGCTGCACCCCGGCTCTGCCTGCGTGGGGAGTAGGTGCAAAATGCCTCGGGGAGGTGCAAGCCCAGCTGGGCTTGGGCCACCTCCTCACGAGCCAGTAGGGGGGAGCAGCCCCAGCTCGCCGTGTGGGTGCGAAGTGTGAGTGTTTTGGGGTGGTCCAGGAAGGCAGATGCAGGGTGGAAGATCAGAGAGCCCCCAGCCTGTGTCCTGCTCCCCACGGGGCAGCCTGGGTTTGCTGAGGCAGCAGGCACTGATGGAGAGACTGGCCAGGGGAGCAATTCAGCTCCTGCTACCCTGCCCTGCTCCTTCAGCACTGGGCACCACTGAGCTGTCAGTGCAGAAGAGGCAAGAGAGGGGCATTTTGGGGCTCACTGCCAGGCCAGCATGTCCCAGGCAGAGCGGAATGCCAGGGCTGGATTGCCAAGGACAGATCCAGACAAAAACCATCACAGAATATCCTGATTTGGAAGGGACACACTCTGTGCCTGAAAGCATTGTCCCAACGCTCCTGGACAACGGGGCCATGGACATTCCCTGGGAGTCTGTTCAGTGCCCCACCACCCTCTGGAGGAAGGACCTTTTCCTGATATCCAACCTAAACCTTTCCTGACACAGCTCCAGCTGTTCCCTGGGTCCTGTCCCACAGGGCAGAGCAGAGGGCAGAGATTGGAGCTGCCCCTGTGCTGCCCCTTGGCAGGAAGCTCCATTTGCCCCATCCCAGAACTGAGCTGCACACGCTGGCACAGCTGGGACTCACTTCAGCTCTCTAGGCCTCCCACCCGTGGGTCATGCAAGAGACTCTTTCCCTCCTTGAACTCCCCCGTGTGCCAGCTCTGGGCGCTCTCTGGAAGATGAAGGGTGATGTGAGCCCTGTCCCTGAGCAATTTATCTTCCCGATATTCTGCCAGGTGGGGATGCCCAGTGCCTCCAAGAGATGGTGAAGGGCACACGCCGAGGTCTTCCCAGCACTGTGCAAGGTGCAGATGTCCAGCCTCTGCCTGGCAGAGCCCTGTCACTGCTCAGGGTGGGCATCCCACCACTGTTTCCACCATCACATGTCAAGCAGACCATGGCACCGAGACCCTCTGGCCATGGGGCTGCACGGCCAGGGGGCACAGAGGGTATGGGCTCTGGGCCAGACCTTCCTGTCCTTTTCCTGGACCTTCTCCTTGCATGGCTGTGCAGGCAGGCTGCTTCAGCAAGGGATTAAAACCCCACTCTGGACTGAGTCAGTGCAAAATGGGTGCATTTTCTGGAGCCCTCCTTGGGATGCTGGCCCACATGGCAAGCCTTGCTGGATCCCCTGTTGCCATGGCACAGAAGTATTTCTGGCTTCCTGCTTCTGGTGGGAGCCTGAACGGCCCTGCCATGCCTGCTTTGAGCAGTTACCTGTCCTTGGCACTGCCAAGTTTCTGGGAGAGCTTCTGTGAGAGACCATGGGGATAGAAGTGTGAAGAGGTGTTCTCAGCTCGCTGCTGGTGCCCACAGGAGATGGCCTCAGTCATTACCATGAAGCCCATGATTGTGTTGAGAGCATTATGTGTTCATGGCTTAGTTTCAAGGGGAGCTTTCACCCAAAGACTGCCAAAGCCTGACCTCCAGGGATGGTGCCGTGGCAAGTCAAGTGGGGGAAATGGGGAAGGGTGCCAGCAGTGGTAGCAGGTCTTTAAGGACAGCCCCAGGTAACCATGGCAAGAACAGGAACCCCTTTGCATTTGTGATTTCAAACCACTGTCCTTTACCCCTTTTTATCCATCTCCTCACGTGCACCCATCTTAACAACAGAATCCTGGGCTCCTGCCCACAGCGGATCCCAGCCCTGCTGCCCTGTTCCCTTGCCTTGGGTGGCTGGGCACAGCATCCTGAGACACTGTGTGTGCTCTGCCCCCTTCATGCTCCCCTGCACAGCACAGCCCCACAGCCAGCAGAGCCTCAGCAGGTACAAGGGGGGCATTTGGCTCTGCCCTGTTAGCAGGGGCCCCTCCCAAACCAGCATCTTCTGGAGGCAGACAGCACCAGTCACACGTCCCTGGCTCCAACCCAGGTGACAAATGTTCTCCTGGAGACACCTTCCACATTGGTATCAGACAGGGTGGGGATGGGAGTGTCTCCCACTATGGCCAGAGATGTTCTGTGCAAAGCCCCAGGGTCAAACACGGGGGGGATCCTTGGTTCCCTCGGGGCTGTGGAAGAGGAGAGCTGTGACATTGTAAGAGACTTCCTGCCACCAGCTGCCTGCTGCTATTTGCACCTGGCTGGGAGCCCGCAGGGGCACCAGGAAGACCACTTCCATCACCTCCTCACTCTCTTTGCCCCAAATTAGGACTGGTTGGTATCACTGGGTGCTCTGCTCTCAGGGGATTTGTCCCTGCCCCAACACCTTCCAGGGGGAATCCAGGCTCTGCACAGGGTGTTGATGTCTCTCTGTTCAGCTGGGGGATGATGGGGCCATCCTGGCCAGCTGCTCCCAGAGGGCTGTCAGCAGTGGGCAGCCAAGGGAAGGACCAGACATTAGAAAGGCACTTTGGCTGTGCTGTGCTGGTGCCTTGCTGGGCCATGGCTGTCACCCACCCAGAGGGAGGCATTGTGTCTGTGTCCTCTCCTCCTTCCTGTGGGGCAGAGAGTGCTGCTCCTCCCTTCCAGCCAGCTTCTGGAAGTCCTCAGTCCCATCCCTCTGCTTGTCTCTTTGCAGGTGGAAGGTGAGGGGAACCCCTCTCACGGGCTGATTTGGGGGATTTCCTCCATGGCAGGCAGGAAAGGGGTGTGGGGGGATCTGCCTCTTGATGTTCTTTCCACTCTTGCTGTAGCAAAAGAAATCCAGGGGTTTCTGGCACCTGCCTAAGGTGGGCCAAAAATCCACTGCCACAAAAAGCTAAAAAATGGTCAGCTGCACATTTTTGGCCCTTACAGAAAGCAACAGGTTCCTCAGCCTTCCCCCACCACCTTCCTGGTGGAGTCTTCCTCCTCTGCCATTCAGCCTCGGGATGCCTTCTCTCGCCCGGTCTGGGAAGGTGCCAGTCTGCGGGGTCCAAGCAGGATGGCCACTCCTCCCTTCCGCCCTCGGAGGCTCTCATGTCTCTCCCCGTGCACCCGGGATGGCTCCCAGCCCCAGCTGCCTCCTGCCCGCCTTCTCGGCGGGTGCAGGGATGGAGGGTGCCGAGGAGGGGCCGAGCACACCCCCACACCCCTCCACACCCCTCTCCGAAAGGTTTGGGCTCTCTTTAATGAAAAGCAACAGATGGGTATAGCTGGCAAGTGCGGGCTTCCAGGCCGGGGGCATTTAATGATGTCTTTAAACATTGTGAGCGTGTCTGTCTCTCACTCGTGTCCCTTCTGCTGTGCAGTGGGGACGCCTCTCCCCAGGCCGGTGCCTTGGGAAGAACCCTCTCGCCAGCGGGGCAGGTCAGCGAGATGAAAGCATGCCTGCGAGCCCCAGCTCCCACCTCCTAGGAGACGGACATCGCCTCCCAGCCCGGGGACAATGGCGGGGTCTGGTCCCCCCGCGTCGTCTCTAGGTGATGTCACATCGATCAGAGCAGCCGTACTGAGGGGAGGGGAACAAACACGCACACACACAAAGGAGCCCGCTTTGAAGTCCCGCGAAGGAGCGTGCCTGCGCCTCCGGGCTGCCCGAACCTCCCAGCGCTCGGGCCACGGCCGTGTGTGAACGGGGCCGGACGGCACCACCAGCGCCGAGATGCCCGGGGTGGCCGGGCTGGACACGGGAGCCCCTGAGCATCCGCTGTGCTCCCAGGACGCCGAGGGGATGGAGGCTTTAGATCTGCACACTCAGCACAGCCCGGTTCACATGCGAGCTCGGGAGCTGCCTTGCAGGGGCTGTGAGAGCCAAGCCGGCCTTTCTGTGGCCAGAGGGATGTTCAGGGATCCTCACCATAACCACATCAGCCACACTGGGTTTTGGGAGTTCCTCTGGGCTGGCAGACAGCGGTGCTACTAGCAGTGACACTGATTCACCTGACCACCCAGAACTAGGGCTCCAGTTTTAGGCAGTAATTACACACCATTGGGTTCTGTGCGTTTCTTTCTCGATGGACCAGTTTTCTCCACCGCTGGCAGGCCTGGGACACTATCCAGGGAAAACAGAAATGGTTGTTGCATCACAGAATCGCAGGATCACAGACTGACAGAATGGGTCAGGCTGGAAGGGCCCACAGATCTGGTCCCACCCCCCTGCTCCAGCAGGGTCATCCCAGAGCACAGGGCACAGGGCCGTGTCCAGATGGTTCTGGAATATCTCCAGTGAGGGAGACTCCACCTCCTCTCTGGATAACCTGTTCCAGTGCACAGGAAAGCTCTTCCTCATGTTCAGGTGGAACATCCTGGGCATCAGTTTCTGCCTTTGCCCCTGGAGTAGAGCCTGGGCCCTGCTTGGAGCCCTCCCTGCAGACAGGGACACCCAGGGCTGAGGGCCCTTCTCAGCTGTGTCTCTTCTCGAGGCTGAACAGCCCAGCTCCCTCAGCCTTTCCTTGTCAGAGCATCACACAACTCCAGAGGCTGGGGATTTGATGGGAAAGCATCACTGTGGGTGCTGCCTGAGCTGCCTACTGCCAGGGAGATGAAAGCAGGACTTCACCAGCATGACTAGCCTTCAGCAGCTTGTGAAGAATATGGGAATATTGAAATGCTATGGACTATGGATCAGTGGATCAGTGACGGGCTTTGCCATTAGATTTGCTCCCTGGCTGTGCAGAGCTGTGGTTCCCACCCACAAAAGGAACAGGAAGCACCCATCACTCTATACCACATCTGCCTTGCTCTTACTTCAAGCCAATCTTGCTTCACTGGTGGCATTACTGGAGTCACCAGGATCCCTCCAGCTGGCTACTGCAAACTAAATGAAACCCCCATGGGCAGCTCGGGCCAGACCTCGTGGTGCCACAAAGCAGTGAGACGAGTGGTGGTGGCTCAGAAAGCTGGGCAGATGAGCAGTAAGAAGCTGTTCATGCCCACAAGAGGAGCACATGGAGCAGGAGCAGTGACTGCAGGCTGGAGAAGCTCTCATGCATCGAGAGCCGTGTCCCCAGCACAGTCCAGTGCTGGTGGGATGGACATCATTTCCTATTGACTTCAGAGCTCATCTCAGAGGCTGCATTTCCTCCTCAGGGAATAACTCACTGACTGGTATAATTTTCACTCATTTTACACACCCACTGAATGCCACATCAGAGCCAACCACCCTGGTTTCCAACCTCCACCCAGAGCATAACTTCTGGCCTTGGTCACATCACAGCTAAGCTAAGCAAAAGAAACTGTTGGCTCCAATTTTTAAAAAGTGAGTAATTGTTTTCAGCATCTTCTTTTTAATTAAAAAATCAGGGGTCAACCCAAAAACAAACACGAAGAATTCAATTTTTAGAGAGAGCGGCGCACTTGTCATCTGGAAAAATGAGACAGCCGGCAGCTAAAAATAGTGTTCTCCTGAACTTTGAAAATCTGTGCCCACTTGTGCTGCTTTTCTTCCGCTCCAGCCACACGCAAAGCCATCAAAACCTTTTCCTCAGCTCCTCTGTTTGGGCACCAGTTTAATCCCAGAGCCCAGCAGCAGCAGCAGTGGGGGCTGGCATCCCAGCCCTGCTGACAGCAGCCTCTGCAAACCCTGGCTGCACCGTTTGTTTGCAGTGCTAAACGCCCATGAAAGTGGCAGTGATATTTAAAAATAAGGATGTTTTTTCATTTTCTGAAGAAAGTCCTGGCCTGGCCTGGGTTGCTGCAGAGAGGCACTTGCAGCCCCTCAGGGGCTGGGCGGTGCTGCAGCGGCTCCTGAAGTGGGGAGGATGATGTTCGAAGTGGGGAGGATGATGTTCCTGTCAGGACCCTCTGCTGGCTGTGCCAAGATAGCACCAGACCCACTGGGACCTGCCAACATCCCTGCTCTTCCCAACCACTCTGGACAAAGGACACAGCCCGGCACCAGCTGGGCCGAGCGTGCCTTGGGAGGACAGGTTTGGTGGTGCCACAGCCTGCCCACGCTGCCCTCCTTGCTGATGGAGAGGGGAGGGCACGGTCCCTGCAGGGTGCAGTCAGGCTCTCTGCACTCACAGTGTTGGCAGGTAGGCCCACATGGCACAGCACACTTTTCAAAGGTAGAGCATCTCCCAGAGCATCTCTACCTTTAAAAGAACACCCCCTTGGAAGCCCAACCTGGAGTTCTTTGCAGCCAATTAAATGGACAGTCCCATCTTGTGCATGTTGGGTCTGCTGTTACACACCTGGAGGAGACCAGACACCAAATACAAGAACTAAATCAACCAAAGGAAAACACCAGCACCACTCTGCACACCTGTGGCCTGAGAGGACAGGAGGGAAATGAAAAAAAGTGAAAGAATAATCAAACATATAAGCAAAAATTCTAGGGTATCTGAAAAGGAAGTAGGTAAAAGCTTCAAGTACCATCACATCTTTTTCCTGTCAGAGCCTCCCTGCTCCTGGTAGAGCTCCTCTCTGACAACAACACAGAGCATTTGTGCCCCTACACCCTGGCAAACACCGGCTAACCCACTGATGGAGAACCCCTGGGCTTTCATTTTCCACCCTGCGGGTACGTTTCTTTGGCATCCTGGATGTCAAACATTCCTGAGGCAACACGGTGAAAACACACTCAGCTCACAAATGGGGGATGTTTCGGGGCTGCAGTAAACATCAGTGCTACTCCCTTTTGGGGACTTCTCCTCCCCTCTCCGTAACCCAGACTGCACCACAAAGCAGCAGATGCTGGCGCTGCTGCAATTTATTTTAATTCCAACCCCTCCATCTTTTTCATTCCTTTTTTTTTTTTAATTTTTTTTTTTATTTTGCGTGTGTCTGGGTAAATTTAGTTCCCATAAAAGTGAAGGACTGTCAACACCAGCTTTGGAGCCAACCATACTGTCAGCAGCTGTTGTGCGGGCTGTGCACACAAAGCCCCTGAGTGCACCTCGGTCTGTCCCCCCAGCCCCAACACAGCCCTTCAGCAGTTCCAGCTCATGGCCCCTCGGCTCTGTCCCATGGAGAGGAGCCCCTCCTCAGCTCAGATCACACAGCCCCTGCCTCCACTCCTCCCAGTCACCCAAACCCTTCCTCCTGGCTTGATCCCTCCTGATCCCCATTCATCCCCACAGCCAGGCTGCTCCTCCCAAGCTCCCTGTCCTCTCCCGTTTCCCACAGACTTCCAAGGGGGCAGCCAGACAGAGACACCCTCCCTTTGGCCAAGGCAACGCTCCAAGGGCAGCTGAGGAGGGACAGGACAGGGGCCTGCTGAGGGAGCTCTCCTTGGATGGGGAATCCCAGTAAGGTAGCTCTCCTTGCACAGGGATCTCACCAAAGGAGCTGCACATGGCCCAAACAGGATGGCCATGGTGGAGGGCCCTGCAGCACTCTCCATTCCCACCCCTCTGCTCTGATCCTCCCCTGTACATCCCTTGGCTCACTCTGGGCACCAGTGGAAGCTCAGTGGGGGTTTCCTCCCTCCTGGATCTCTGCCACCATGAGGTTCCTATGTGCAGCCTCCTGCAGGCAGGGGCTGAGGAGCTCTGCAGGCAGCAGCCCTTTGCCAACTGCTCTTCCACGAGCAAAACTCAAGTGTTTTGCTGGACTTTCCTGCAGAACAGCATCTAGAGACATTTGGGAGGAGCATGTCCTCTGCACAGTGGGGCCAGCCCAGGCTGTCTCCACCTGACACCTCAGAGCACAGAGCAGCAGCTCTTGGGCTTGGGGACACAGAACTGCTGCTCCCCAAGCAGCACCACCTCCAGAGTCCCACGGAAATAAATTGTTCTTCAGATGCTGAGGGACTCCATCCCCATCATGGGCAATCCTAGAGGGACCCAAGGGCTGAGACCTTCTCTTCACTTCCCCACAGCTCCAGTATGACAAGGGGATCTGCTCTTCTCCCCTAAATCATGAGCTGGCTCTTCAAAGCCTGGGGGAACACTCTGTTTTCACAGTGCTCTTCAAATGGAGAAGTTTGGGGTTATGTCTGATGTGTTTTGTGTGTTGATGGACCTTTGCTGGCACCTCCCTGCTCCTCCCTGTGCAGGAGATCCCTCAGCACAGTGCTGCTGGCACTGCCCACACATCCTGCTGCATCCTTCTGCCCATGGGGTGCCAGTCCCTCTGACTGCCCCTTGGCCCTGTTTACCCATGGCATCGCATCATCTCCTCCCTCCTGTGCAGCTCCTGGCCCTGCCTGGGTGTCCTGGTCTTGGCTGGGGTTAAACAACAACACCAGGGCTGTAGGTCCTGGAGAAGAACCTGGATAGATCTGGGTGTCTGGGCTTCCTCCATGTGTGGAAACCTAGCTGTGCAAGGCAAGGGATCCTTGGTTGGGGCTTTCTACATGTGGCAGACTGAACGTCCAGCAGAGAGCTGAAATCTCTTGGGGCATGGCCAGAGGGACTCTGAGGTCCCTGTGAGCAACACAAGCTTGGGGACTTGTACCAGCAAGCACAGGGCACAGAGAATCCAAGCCAGCTCTGCACCCCACATCCGTTCTCAAGCTCCTAAACACACCCGACAGGAGGCCCCAGAGTCTGTCCCAGGGTCTGTTGTGTGGGTGAGGAGGCCCCAGGCTAGAGCAGGTAATGCTCAGCCTGTCCCTGGCACCGCAGGAGGTTTGTCCTTGCAGCACACCGCGGTCCCACGAGGACGTGGTTTGCTGGCCCCCAGTTCCTCTGAGCTGCTGTCCTTGGCTGTCCCTGCCAAGGACTCATCCTGCTCCTGATCCCCTGGGACACCAACTGCTCGGACAGCCCAGCTGAGCTCCCTCACCCTCTCCTGCTCTGCTGCACGGCTGGAGCCTTCTCCATCCAGCACCTCCAGCAACCCGCGCGGCCGCCTGAAGGCTGCCCATGACTTTGGCTGTGACACCAGCCCCCTCCATCCCTCTTCCTGGGGAACAAGGGGTGATTCAGGAGCTGGGGGCAGCCTGGGAGTATGGCAAGGTGCCACAATTGCCAGGGACCAGCACAACTTCACCTTGTTTGGAGGAGGTGGCTGGGAAGCGGTTAACACTTTGGTACTAGATTGATTTCTCCTGGAAGGAAGGAAGTGTCCTCACGCAGAAAAAATGCAGAAATAACAGGGTTGGGGTGGGTGGGTTTTTTTGTTGGTTTTGGTTTTTTTTTTAAATAGCTATTCTTTTTTTCCAGCCATCTGTGCCATTTGCAGCTGATGGGAGGGGGGACAATGCTGGATGGGGGGAATCATTTGGGTTTGGGACCGATACTGCATTTACAGTGTACAAAACAAGGGAGGACATCTGTCCCCAGTGGAGTATTACGCACCGAGCCAGGATTTTAGCATTGCGCTCATGTCCAGTGCTATCATTACAGATGCACAAAGCAGAGATGGTCATGCACAACTCTCTGTTCCCTCCTTGCTGTCCTCCTTGTCTGCACCCTCCATGTCTCCATTGCCCATGGTCCTGCTATTACCAGGTCTTTGAGTGCTTTCCAACCTTCTCCCATCCCTTTTCCTGCTCATGAATGCTTTGGAGAGGCTACAGGCAGGAGCCAAAGGCTGGTCCTTCACATCTCTCCAGAGCCAGCCATGGAGAACACCTTCCTGGGCAGAATGAGAGTCTCCAAGCCTAATTCAGGAACAACCCTTAAAGTCTGTGGCCTTATTCCTCTTCCAGATAAAATGTGGCCACAGACAGCATCCTCCAAGGGCCAGATGTGTGTGGTGCTGCAGCTCACCTCTCTGGTAAGCCTGGCCCCAGCTGTGCTCCCTGATAGCAGCAAAAAGGTATTTTTCTCACAGCCCTGTGTAAAACATGCCAAGCTTGTCTGCAGAAGATGATCTGGGCACTCTGCTGGTGTCTCCACAGGGACAACTTGAGCTGGAGCAGAGCAGCAGAGCCCCTGTCTTAGGAATGGCTGCTTGGAGCATCCCTAGGGAGCGTGTGGAGGGCAGGAAGCAGCTTCTGCCAGGACCCAGCCGTGCCAGGCAGATGGAAACATTGTACAGAGCCTTTGGCAGGGATGTCCTTGGGCACGGTCCTTTCACTCTCGATGGGCCCTCATTAGCCCTGTCACACGCCTGGGGGTCCCTGGGCGGGTCTGGCCATGGCCAGTGTGGCTTTGCCAAGAGCTTTTCAACTAAACCTTTAGCCTGACTCCAGCTTTCACTCTTGGCACGTCCCATGTGCCTCTCCGGAGCAATCACCCATGCAGTATTTCCAATCTCACCAAAAGAGGTCTTTTAAATTGTTAGTGAATATTCTAATGAGAAGAGATGCTGAGATGCTGCTCTGTTGGCTTGAGTGGGACAGGACCTGCTTGTGTGCAACATGTGCAGTGTGTGAGGGCTCTGATAAAAAAGCAACCTGGGGAATTTGCCTCTGTTGGAGAGGTCCCAGGTGCCCTGCTCCTGCCCTTGACTTTGGAGGGTGGAGAGGAGAGGGGCAGGTGAAAGATGAAGCAGAGGAGAGAAAAGAGGGAATTGGAGGAGCAGAGCAACCCATGCTAATTTTATTATCTATATATAAATGTGAAGGTTTGCATGTGCCAACTGGAGGTTTGCATGCCATGTTTGTGGCCAGGAGGAGAGGCAGTGATGACAGGGCAGAAAGGGCTACCACTGGCCAGGAGAACCTGCTCTGAGAGCAGGGAAGTGAGCACGTGCCCCACGGCTCCGTACGAGCTGCTCAGGCAATTAATCTCCCTTGTCTTGGGACCCTGGAGGAGAGAAGCAGCAGACTGGTGGCTGTGTCCCATGATTTACAATACATCTGATAGTTCTAGCCCATTAATAAAACATGCAGTTGGCCATGAAAGGCACATCTGCCTATTTTAAAGACTATAATAATGGATAAAGCCCTGACACATGGATTTCTGTAAGAAAACTAGCACTGCAAAGAGCATTCCAAAATTATGTATTCCATCAAATTCAATGGGACAGTTATTGTATGCTAATTAAATACTACTGAACTATTCAATGTTTGGATGGTGAAGAGAGACACGATTTTAGAAAGGCACACAGTCCCTCAGAACACCCACAGACTCCCAAGATTTCACTGTCATTCCCAGCCTGCAATCCATTCTGATAACGGGCTGCAGGCAGGATGGGGATTCACAGCTCAAGTGACCTTACAGACCTTACGAGTCTGTAAGGAGCTCTGGGAATGGGGGAACATGGTTTAGGGGTGCCTTGATAGTGCTGGGTTGAGGGTTGGACTTGATGATCTTGAAGGGCTTTTCCCACCCTAACACTTCTGTGATTCTCACAGAATGAATTCACTGTCCAGGTGGGTAAAGATGGTGAACAAAGATCACCCCTCCTGTCTCCTGGAACCAGACAAGCCAGAGCAAAACCTGCTCCACTGCTGCTCTTTGTCTCTGGAGAGAAGAGCTCCACACTCTCCTCTCTGATGACCCTTCCCCCTTCCTGATAAGATTTCCTGACTGCACTGCTTTCTGAGACTTCAGGTTAATTCACCTGGGCCTGTGGGTGTCTGTCTTGGGTTCTCCAGGCAAGGCAGACCCATTTCCACGTAGGTTACAAACAAGCAAAGCCATCAGAAAGGGGTGACTTCAAAGGCACATCCGGTGTTTGCAATAGGAAGAGAAGCTGGATCAAAGAAACAGATCTTGTGCCACCTCTAAACTCCCCTGCTCCAGGTGTGAGGCATCCTCTGGAAGGGATGGAGAAGCCGGGGGGGTTTCCAGGAGTGATGCCACTTTCCGTGATCCCACGGAAGACCCTTGTCTGAAACCCTGGGCTGTGGCATGCCGCCTCTCACCCACCTCCTGCCCGCGGAGCTTCCTCCCCTTCTTCCTCCCTGTCCATTTCCAGGGACAGCCAGACCAGAAGCAAATGAAGCAGTGACAGACAGACAGAAGGACTTACAAATCCTCCCTGGTGCCTCACGTTATAGCCCCAAACTGATCCAAACGGGATCTTGTCCCACTCAGCCCCTGGGTCCGGGGGCTTTTGCACGACCCAGCCCAGGACTGCCAAGCTCTCTGCACCAGTGCTGGGCATTGATAAAGCCTGTGGACACTTTCAAGTCTGCTAAAAAGATGTTCTGAGGTGACAGATCTTAAGCAACACACAGAGCTGAGCGCTGCTCTGCTCTCCACACTCTTCACGGCTGCCAGGGAAAAGCAGCCACTATCAGTGATAGCTGGATCCAATTTATTAGGAGCTTCGAGGAGACATTCATCAGGCAGGGAGATAAATAATCTTCAGATGGAACAATTAAATTTAATTGCCTGAAGATTATTTGTCTCCTTCCCTGATGATTGTCTCTGCTGAGCGCCTTATAAATTGGATCCAGCTATCAGCAACATTAATGGCGCTTCCCCTCAGCACTGGCCCAGCTGCCCAGACCAAAACACTGGGCTCAGAATGAACTTTCACTGTTACAGGCTGTCACTGTTATTGAAACTGATGCTGCCTCAAGACTCGTGGCTGTTTTTTTCCTGCAGTTAGACAGGGCTGTGCTCAAGGTGTCTGGTTTTTCTGGTCCCTGGGGGTGCATCCTGAACTCAGCAGAGCTGCTCCAACTCTGGTGGCCTTGTGACGGTGATGGCAGAGGCTTGAGGAGGGATGTGTTGAGCCTCAAGGTGGAGCATGCAAGGGCTGGATTTTGTTGTGGCTGCAGAAATGAGGAACTGAAGCTCAGTTCATTTGGGGTTCATAGCACACTATGGAGCAGCAATGGCAATTTGTGCTGGCCACGCTTGTGCTGGCCATGAGAGAAGTGATGGCAGAGCCACATCTCATCCTGAAGAGATCTTCAGCATCTGTGGGCTCAGTAGTGCCTGCCCCAGTCAGTCTGCCAGCTCGTGGGCCAGCAAACCACAGGAGCATGGCTTTTCCAAGCAGAGGCAGAGCCAGGGTAGCCACCTTATTCCTGTTACTCTAGGCCAGGACCAAAGCTGGAACCTCTTCAACAACCCAGGAGCCATCAACTCCCTCCTCTGTATATGTCTGAAGTCTGGAAAATATCTTAAAAATGGGAGAGGAAAGGGAGGGGTTTGATCCTCAGCTGGTGTAAATCAACGGAGCTCCATTGACGTTGTTGGATGATTACTGAGACTTTTGTCCTCTGACCCCAAAAATTTCTAGGGAGGGAGGTAATGACTACAGAGCATTCCAGTGTTGCAAGAGGTCTTCCTCCAGCCTGGCTTCAGGGAGGCTGTAACTCCAGGGGCTGGGAAGCACAGGGATAAGTGTTTGGGTGAAAGAAAGGGAGAAGGACAGCCCCAAGGTACCCAGCTCTGAGGCGCAAGCTGGAATCCAGACAGGCTGGGCTGTAGGGACCATACAGCACGGGGAGATCTCATCCTCCTGCACCTTTCTGAGTGTGGAGGATGGATGGCTCTGGATACGAACACCATGACGTTCTGTTCTCTCCCCCTTCTGGGCACGGCTGGAGTCCAATGCTCCTGGTGCAGCCCCACTGGTACCCTGGAGCAGTCAGAGGCTCACTCATCACCCAACCTGCCTGCCTTGGGAGAGATTTGGGCTGCTGGCAATTGCCAAGAATCACGAGCAACGCATCCTGCGCTCCAGCACTGCCTGTCCTCCGGCAGAGGAGCCGTGTCCAGGCGTCCCTGGGCGAGAGGCAGCACTTGGAGGTGCAGGCCGGGCGCCAGCGCTGTGCTCCTTCCTGCGAGCAGCGCCGAAAGACCCTGGAATCAACATGTTTACTGACAGACTCCTGCGCTGTTGGCCTGCTTTTCTGAGGAAATGAAGCTTGTGCAATCGCATTGTCTGGGGGTGTCTGTTCCTAATAACTTCTCAGTCCACCAGCCAATTCCAATCCAATTTGTCGGACAAGGAGAGGTCTCAAGATAGTGCATCCTGCCCAGTCTCCCTGCAGTGTGCTGGCTGGCGAAATGGGGTGCAGGTAACCTGGACCAGGTGAGGAATAGGAGCACCTTCTACACAAAGTCCCAGAGAAGAGCAGCAGGGTTGCAGTTGGTGGCCAGTAGGCAGCCCCAGCCCTGTCAGGAAGAGGACCTCTCCAGCTGTGGCCAGAGCCGGATGTGCACCATCAGCTGAGAGAAAATATGTGTCCGGAAGGACAGAGCTCCAGCTCCCTTAGCGCACGTCTGGGCAGAGAGGACGGAGTCTGCACGAGCCATGGCTGCCAGAACGCTGGAGCTGAGCGCTGAACAACCTCCAGCTCCCCAGAGCTCTGGGGCTGAGGGTCCTCAGCTGGAAAGCAAGGGCTCCCAGTGGGCAGAAGTCCCCCTTCCTCCGGGGATGGGCATTTCCAGGAGCGGGCCCCATGGCAAGCAGGGTGGGACCTGCAGCCCCCGGGTGTTGTGCTGTGTTGCTGCAGTCTGGACAGGATCTGGACTGCAGTGCCTCGTTTCTCCTTTGGATGCTGGTTTAATTTGCTGAAGGAGCTCATGGCCCACATGGTCTCTCCAGTTCAGCCCTGCCAGTAACATGAGCTTAACAGAGCTGGAGAAGACTATTTTTTTAAGCGCCTATACAAACATGATTTGTTTTGTAATAACTCTTCTTCTGTTCTGTTTTGAAAGGGATGATGGCTCTGGGATCTGAGGAGCTCCAAGACAGCTCAGAGCAGCTCAGATTCCTCCCCACGTGCTATCAATTAACATCTTCATTAAACACCCGTTCAAAGCCACTTCCAGCCAGAGCATGACAGCGCAACAGAGCTTGGCTTCGTGAAGTCACCCAGAATTGATGACAAATCAAAAAGGGCTTGGTCTGTCCTGTACCAGCCACACGTGGAAATGGGAGAGAGCTGCCAATGGAGGGAGTGAGGGTCCCTTCTCAGCTCCTCTTCACCACATAGACCAGGAAACAACACCCAGGCCATGGGGGCACCTGCTGCCTGTGCTCTTGCTGGGAGAGGCATTGGCTGCAGTGGCAAATCCCCTCCACTGGCCTGGCAGCCCCCTCCCAGGCCAAATCCCTGGTCCCACTAGTGCCCAGGGCAACTCCCCAGTTCAGTTCATTGAGACTTGACCTTCAGTTAACCCAGCAAAGCAGGAAGGTTGGGAAAGCCATCTGGAAGGAAACACCACTACAAGATTGTCCAGACTGGTGTTTCTTACAGACTCTCCAATGTATCTTCTTCTAGTTTACTTAAACTATGGGCATCCAGGAATCCCAGCCCCTGGCAGTGTACAAACTGCCTGTCTGCATCACCATGCACAACCTTGTGCCCTCAGGGGTGACCAGCAAGGGACCACAGCCTTCTGCCAGCAGGCCTCCATCTCTGCTTGCATGGCAGTGGTGGCACCAGCTGGCTCTGAGCCAGCCAATCCCACATCCCAGACTTGGTACAAATATTTGTGTTTCAGCCTGGTGCAAAAAGGTGTGTTTCCATTTTCAGTTAAAACAATGAAACCTGGGACTGACATCCCTGTGAGAGCTTGGGTGCACCGATGATGCACGCTCAGTGCTCAGCCCAGACTGCTGACCCCCCACAGGCTCTCCTTCATCAGACACCAAGAAATCTGAACCCCCTGGTGAAACCTGGCAGCACGGGGTCCCACCATGCAGGCAGCCCATCCTCCTCTATCTTCCCACCCTTCTTCCAGGTCAGGGTGTGCTGGGCACCACCGCCTCCCCGAGGTTTCTCACTTGGTGCTTGCAGCAGCCAGGGTGGCAGGACCAGGCAGCTCCTGTGAGAGGATAAATTGGGAATGGCCAGGGCCTGTCTGCCAGCCTGGGAGTGGATCCACAGTCGTGTTTTACAGGGGTAACAGTGGGACCTCGAAATGTTCTCCCTCCCTTGTTTCTGTGCCCAAACCCAAATGGTATTTGGGGCTGTTCTACTAAATGTCACCCAAGGGATCTATATTTTAAAGATACCATAAAATCACGGAACCACAGATTGATTTGGGTTGGAAGGGACCTTAATTCTCATTTTGTTCCACCCTCCCCCTACCATGGGCAGGGACACCTTTCACCATCCCAGGTTACTCCAAGCCCCGTCCAGCCTGGCCTTGGGCACTGCCAGGGATCCAGGGGCAGCCAAAGCTGCTCTGGGCACCCTGTGCCAGGGCCTGCCCACAGATCCAAATACATGGATCTGTAATTAGCAGATCATTTCCCATGTCCTTTAGGATAAATTTAGCAGACTTTGGCACCTGGTTCCAGTTTGATTGTGAAATAGCAGGGCAAACCTTTGTGAGAGTGACAATCCAGCAGGGACCTCATCTCTGCCGTGCTCTTGTATGGAAATCTCCATCTGTGACCTGCTGAGCTTTGCATCAGTGGATGGCACCAGGCTGGGTTTGTTCTTAACACAGATCCTTTACTGAGTGGCTGCTTGTGGAGGAGCAGGAGCAGCAGTGCTGGGCCTGGGAACAGGGAATATCAGAACAGAGTGGCCATAACACCTCCCAGCACTGTCCCACCACATCATCCACCTGTGAACCACAGCACACAATCTAATCCCTTCCAGGACACCTCACCCTTCTCTGCCTCCTTCTCCATGCATCATGGCCAGGGGCTCAGTGGGATGGATTTCCACAACCTGGCACCTGGAGCATTTGATTTCCAATGCTGAGGCATTGTTGGAAACCAGTCGTGCTAAGGGCAGACCCTGGGAGTCACATTAACTGATGGCAGCACGGGGACTGCTCCTGTCCCACCACGAGCAGGAGCAGTGACATTTGTTTGCAGAGGGCTCTGTTGTGGTTTGGCTCCACACGGGGCTTTGGTGGAGAGAGGAATGTGCTGGGCCCAGAGCAGCAGGCACAGCTCTTCCTGCCACAGCAAACAGCGCTGCCACGGAGGAGCTGCAGTGACCCTCAGCAGGCTGGGCTGCCACTTCCAGCCTGGGATGTCCTGGGGGCTGAGACAGCTGGAAGGTGGGGAAACTGGTGAATGAGAGGCTGGACATGTGCTCACAGCCCAGAAAGTCAGCCTTGTCCTGGGCTGCATCTTCATCTCTGCAGGTGAGAGCCCTTCTGCAGAGCTGTGTCCAGGTCTGCCGTCCTTGGCATAAGAAGGGTGTGGAACTGCTGGAACAACTTCAGAGGAGGCCATGGAGATGCTCCAAGAGCTGGAGCCCCTCTGCTCTGGAGCCAGGCTGGGAGAGCTGGGGGTGCTCACCTGGAGAGGAGAAGGCTCCAGGGAGAGCTCAGAGCCCCTTGCAGGGCCTAAAGGGGCTGCAGGAGAGCTGGAGAGGGACTGGGGACAAGGGATGGAGGGACAGGACACAGGGAATGGCTTCCCAGTGCCAGAGGGCAGGGATGGATGGGATCTTGGGAAGGAATTGTTCCCTGGGAGGGTGGGCAGGCCCTGGCACAGGGTGCCCAGAGCAGCTGTGGCTGCCCCTGGATCCCTGGCAGTGNCTGGGCAGGGGACAGGGGGTGTGGGCACCTGGGCAGGGGACAGGGTGTGTGGGCACCCTGCAACCCCTCGAGTGAGCAGCACAAAACTGGTCACAGCACCCTCCAACCACACAGCAACGCCGTTCAAAAGCTCCGTGGGTGAGCAGCCCCTGTCACTGCTCAGGGTGGTACAGAGCTCCTACAGATGGTAGAGAATTAATTAACTCAGTCATTGCACATGCTGGGGTAGCCCTGGAACTTCCATGCTCTTTTGGGTGGCTGGGAGGGGTCTTGCTTGTGTTGTCACCTCCTATTTGAGGAGACAAAGGCTCTCACTGCCTCCGTTGGGGCAGGCTCAGGACATCTCACCTCTGTGGCCATTGCAGCAGCTCATCAGCCATCCCCTATAGCCAGAAGGGAGGAAAGAAGTGTCCCGAGGAAAAAAAAAAAACAAAACAAAACAAAAAAACCCCAAAAACTCAAAAAACCTTAAAAAAACCCAAACAAAAGACCCCCATGTCTCAGACTCAGAGAGCAAACTTTGGGAAGCACAAACCTGGATTCATGTCAGATAAACTGAGCGACTCCCTTTGGATGGGAGAAAAGCAAATCAGATACTTCAGAACTAATGCCAACAAGCTCCTGATTTTGTGGAGGAAATTCAGTGTCACAATTTGGGTTTATTTCTACAAATTCATACAATGTGAGAAGAATACCACTGAGGCATGGCTGCTTTGGCAATGGAAATGAACACATTCCCATTAAGCTGCATGGAAGCACTCTGGTTTTCCCCTGCTGTGATTCTGGACCTGGGCCTGCCTCCAAGTGAAGGGAGGAGACCTCTTTGTCCACCTGGACAGGTTCATATTTTGCTTCTCTGTGCCCAGGAGCAAAAACCAATGCACAGATCTGCATTTATATGCCTTCAGAAATGATGATGACAGAGACAAATAACCCTCAAAAAGCATGAATTGCTCTGCAGCATCATCTCTTGGTGCTCCACAGCACCTGGAAGAGCAGAATGTCCCCTGCCTCCAAGGGAAGCTGGGAAATGCATCCCCCTGTGGTGTCCACTGCTTTGTCACCTGCGTTTTCCCACCTCCCAGAGGAACTCATACCCACTGCAGCCCAGATGGCATTTTTAAGGATGCACATCTCCAGGAGATGGGATTGTCCAGGGAGTGTTGGCACCAAACCCAGGTAGGGATGGTGTGTGCAGGGTGTTGGGGCAGTGGCAGTGTCTCCAGAAGGACCCAAGTGGTGACAGTGCCTCTGTGCTGGGCCTTTGGGGAGGCCACAACCCAAATCCTGGAGGCAGTCCTGGGCCCCTCATGACAGGAAGGCCATTGAGGGGCTGGAGCGTGTCCAGAGAAGGGAATGGAGCTGGGGAAGGGGCTGGAGCCCCAGGAGGGGCTGAGGGAGCTGGAAAGGGGCTCAGCCTGGAGCAAAGGAGGCTCAGGGGGGACCTTGTGGCTCTGCACAAGTCCCTGACAGGAGGGGGCTCAGGGGGGGTCGGGCTCTGCTCCCAGGGAACAGGGACAGGAGGAGAGGGAACGGCCTCAGGCTGGGCCAGGGGAGGTTTAGGTTGGATATTGGAAAAATTTCCTCATGGAAAGGGTGATCAGGCACTGGCACAGCTGCCCGGGGCAGCTTGGAGAGATTTAAAAGCCATGTGGATGTGGCACTTGGAGCATGGGTTGGTGGTGCCCTTGTCAGTGCTGGATGAATGGTTGGACTCCATGATCTTAGAGTGATTTCCCAGTTCCATGATACCAGTGCAGAGGGGTTAGCAAGCACTAGAGGGGCTCACCTGGGTTCAGGTGGGTGCCTGGCACCAAGGAGGGGGCACATACAGGTACAGCTGTCTCTGTGCCCGTGTCTGGCAGTGCTGGGGACACGGGTGCTGCAGGCACAGCTGTGTCTGTGCTGGGTGACACAGGTCAGTGCACACACAGTGCCCCAGCCCCCGGGATTCCCACCAGCTCTGCTCATTAAATACTGGAGAAAATGCTCCAAAATGAGGCCTCTCCCAGCTTCTGTGATGGGAGAGAGTGGGGCTGAGCTCAGGTGCTTTGGGGATTCTCCTGCCTCGCCTGTGGCATGGTGCACATGCCAGAGTGAGTGCCAATGGAGAAAACCCCTTCACCAACCCTCTGCACCAGTGCAAGGACTAACCCTGAATCCTGCTGCTGCCAGGGTTGAGTGCCCTGGCTGCCCCTCACCCCACACCTCGCCACACCACCTCAAGGAGCCACTGTGGCTCCCACAGCCCCTGCACTGAGATGGAAGCTTTAAAAACTGCCACAGACAGAGCCTGCTGCATTCTATTCCCATTCCTTGACTGTGGGGAAGGGTAGGAGAGCATCTGAAGGCTCAACAGCCTGTTCAGAAAGAGCACATCGGGATGTGCCCATGAAACCACCCAGGGAGAGAGGGAGAATATGAAGAGACAACCACCTTGCAAGTGCCATTCTTCAAGGAATGTTGTGAAGCAGAGGCCACAAAGATGATGAGGGGTCTGGAGCACCTCCTTCTGAGGAGAGACTGTGGGAGCTGTGCCTGGTCAGTCTGGAGAAGACTGAGAGGGATCCCATCCATCCATACAAATACCTCCAAGGCAGGTGCCAAGAGGATGGTGCCAGACTTTTTAGTGGAGCTCAGTGACAGGAGGAGTAATGACCATAGAACAAAAGCACATGAAGTTCCACCTCAACATTAGGAAGAACTTCTTTCCATGGAGGGTGGCAGAGCCCTGGAACAGCTGCCCAGGGAGGGTCTGGAGCTTCTCCTTCCCCAAGACATTTGAAACCCACCTGGATGTGTTCCAGTGTCACCTGCTGCAGGTGACCCTGCCTGGGCAGGGGGTTGGACTGCGTGATCTCCAGGGGTCCCTCCCAACGCCAAACCTTCTGTGATTCTGTGAGGACTGTGCTGCATCAGGACATCACACATCCCCGTGCCCATGGCTGTGGGGCTTCTCACACAACAGCTGTGCAACTCCTGCCTTTCCCACTTGGCATCCAACCCTGCTCCTACCAGGCCCCTGCTCCTTCCCTCTTCCTCTCCCAGAATGGGAGGAGGGCCCATACTGTTCTCTGCAGCCAAGTGATCCAAGCTGCTGTGTGGCCAGAGCAGCTCCTGCAGAAAGCTTTGCATGGCCAGTGAGAGCCTTCCATGGGCACAGCTCTGCACAGAGGTGTGGGCAACCAGCCCCCAGCTGCAGAGGGTCCCAGGTGTGCCCCAAAGACCAGTGCCTGGCTTTGGGTCATGGCTCCGGCTCTCTTGATGGAGCAGGGCTTTCTTAAGGAAAGGGGAGGTCTTTTTCCCTTCTGGGGTCAAATAAAAGGGCAGCAGGAGTCGCACAGCTCCATGCTGAGGAGCATCAGGGACACAGATGTAGCTTTCTGTACGTAGCCCTGATCTAACACTGAATTCACTCCGTGACTTCCAAAAAGCCACTTAGTTTTCCACCAGTTGTGCCTTCCCTCTGCCCTGCCTCAGGCTTTGAGCATCAGTAGGTGACACATATAAAGGGCAGGGCCACCCTGCAGCTCCTGCCTCTTTGGGAGGTCAATGCCTGTGGATGCCCAACAACGACAAACACCATGGGAACGTCTACAGTCACCAACCCACTTCTTTCTTGACCTGGGAGAGTGGGATTGGTTTTAACTTGAGGCAGAAGACAAGCAAAGGAGAGAGGAGATGGGAGAAGTGCCTTTTACAATGTTCCTTTGTCGCTCGCCTCCACATCCCATGGCGGGGCCTGCAGTGACGTCAATGCGGTGCTGGTTGATTTGCACCAGCTGAGGGGCTGGCACAGGATCCTCCCCTCCACAGTGGCTCTGACGTGGGGCAGGAAGGGTTCGTGCTGGGACATATTTCTGCCCGTGCCACACTGGTTGCCACAAGGCAAGGAATGAGGAACCTCTGTGGAGCAACAGCTGACCCATGTGGCTGCCCACAGAGCCCCTCCTGTGCCCTGGCACCCAGTGACGAGGGGCTGCTGCCCAGCCCTGATCCCTCCGTGCCAGGAGAAGGGCAGCGAGGTGGCTGCTGCAGGGGCATCAGCACCGGGAGCCTCGCCTTGCCAAGGAGTGCCAGACTGGCACCTTGCCTGCAGTGTTTGTGCCAGCTGTGACACAGCTGTGAGCTCTTGCTGCCATCCCTGCTCCTCTCCTGGGGTTCTTCCCTCTGTGGAGGCTGCAGAACCAGACCAAGGCATCCAGACCAAGGCTCTGGGGTTCCACCACCCCGTGGAGGTGATGCCTTGGCACGCCCAAGCTTATCTTGCTGCCTTACAGAGCAATGAAGCCCAGAAGAGCATTTTTGACTGGTACTTTGCTCCCCCACACACGTGTGTGTGTTAATGTAACGCTGCACGGCGTGGAAAGCATCCCACTAAACACTCCTGGGAAAGAGGAGCCCAGCCCTTGGAATCAGGGCTGGTCTGGGGGATGGATGATGGAATGCTACGCACAAGAAGGACAAGTGATATGCAGTCAGCAGCAGTCGTCTTTACTATGGACCACAGGAGATCAGAAAAGTAACCTTGTTAACAGGAGACCTAGTGGCTAACAAAATGTCATGCTGTAGGACGTACAAGAGAAGCACAATCACCAGAACAAAACAGCACCCAGGGGGACGGGGAAGCCCAGGGGGTTGCAGGAGATGCCCTATAGCAAACCTCTAGTGTGGTATTGACACATCTGCGGGGGCAGGGGGCTGGCTGCATGGGTTTCTTTAGCCTTGGACACAAATCAGAGGATCTTCACCTTTACCCAGCTCCAGTGGCTCTGGCACAATGATTATTGATGTTTTTTTCAGAATAAAAATACTAGTATAATTTAGTTCTAAGAACTGTGTGCAAGAATCATTTCTCCAGGTGCAGTGAAAGGAGGGCAGATAGGAAAACACCCTTCCCAGGGTTGTCCTGGTGGGTTGTTCCCTCTCCTCACTGACACCACAGCCCTCCCCAGCAATCCTCTGTGGCTTTGCCTTCAGTGCATCCCAAACAAGGTTCTTCAGAAAAAAAAAAAAAAGGGAAAAAAATATGTATTGCTGCTTCTTCTTGTAGTATTTTTTCCTCTCTCTCTCTCCCCCCTCTTTCTCCTTAAAAATGTTTACTTTCAAAAATTCCATTCCTGCAGAGATTCCTCCTGAGCTCTGAGGTCTCTGCACTCCACCCTCCTCTTCTCCAGTCAGAAAAACTGAGTCTCGATGTCTCTTTGGTTAAAAAAAAAAAAAATTAAAAAATAGCACAAACAAATAACACACAACCCAGTATGATCCCATTCCACCCCGCGGACGCCTGATGAGAGGGTGTCTGTGGAAGGAGGAAGCATCAGAGACGAGCTGTCTGCTCTCTGGAAGCCGAGGTCTCCGTGCCGTCCCGTGCTCTCCTCCTCTCATACGGTGGTCGCCGGCCCGAACTGGAGCACCAGCGGGGACGTCTCCTTGATGCGGACGTAGAACCGCCCCTCGGGCTGGCTGGTGTGGAGGGACAGCGGCAGGAAGTCATCGGGGAGCCACCGCTCGCTCTCGTCGGCAGCGAACACCAGTCCGAAGTGCTCCAGCTGCTCCTCGCCGTAGCAGACGGCGGCCGAGCCACCCAGCACGTCCCGGGAGATGCTGTTCATCTCCAGCACCACCAACTTCACCACCTCCCTGGCGGGCGTCTGGCTGGTGATGTGCAGCTGCGGAGAGAGAGAGGCGGGAGAAATGGATGGTAAGGGGGAGGAATGAGGAGGAGCAGGGGCCGAAGGCAGCACACGGCGCGGAGGAATGGTGAGGGTGGAGGAACAGCTGCCCCAGTGGTGCCCGTGAGCAGGCGGCAGCAGCCCGGCACAGAGCCACGGGCACACCATGTGCAGGGAATGCCCAAGGAGTGCCCCAGCATGCCGGGGCCCAAACTCATGGACTGCTCTCCTGCCTCCACTGCTCTCTTCCAGCCTGCGCCACTCAACCCCTGCATGCGTCACCTACAGCTCCGCTCACCACCTCATCACCTGTAGCTGGAGAGGGACAGTCCCTGTCCTACTCCTGGTACCATGGAGGGATCTGTGTGAAGTCCCTCTTGTGAGCAGGGTCCAGACCCTCAGACCAGCTGGACCACAACAGCTCTGCCAAACTAGAACAGAAACCTCTTTGGTACATGGCACTAAATTTCATCCTGTGCAGAACCTTGGGGTTGTCCCACCAACAGCTACCCTTGCCCTCCGCTTCCCTGGGGACGGCCCTCTGAATCCCAAATCCTCTCAAGAAAATGAGCTCATCGAGGCCCTGGCTGCTAACACCGGGAGCTGCTGCTTGGCTTCAAAGGCCCAAAGGCAGGACATGCATCCTCACCCAGGCAAAGCAGCGTTTCCTTTGGCACATCTGTGAGGGCTTGCGGAGCGCCAGGAGCGCTGCCCTGGCAGGGTGGTCCCAGCCCTGGGCTCACGTGAGCGCTGCCAGCCCTGAACAGCCACGGCAGGGCTCAGCTGATTTACACCAGCCGAGGAGCCGTGCCTTTGAACTTGCCTTTCTTCGAGGAGAACATCGTAAAACGCTTTCAAGCAGGCGTGTCCAGAGCTTTGCAACTTCAAAAGCTGCATGGGCAGCCTGCCAAGAACCCGAGGGCTGTGCTTCAGCTCCATAGAAATCTATGGGCACTCCTCTAATGGAAAATAATCCTGCGAGGCGGAGTTGTCTCTGCTAGGATGTCCTGGCGGGTGCAGAGACACTGGCTATCAAACCTCCCCAGCAATAAACCAATCAGCCTGTTGGCTCTGTTCTTCCTCTGCCGTCCCTTTAGGGTCGCTTTCAACCCAAACCAGTCCATGATTTAATGATTTTCTGCTCCATCATCCTCAGTCCTGGGCACCAGGAATGTCTCAGAAGAGAAGTTTCAACAGGGGAAGGATCTCTCTCCATGCCTAGGAGCAAAGGAGGCCACAAAGCCAGAGGGGGACCTGCCCAAGATGTGTGTCCTGGGGGATGCCCTCCATGGGGGATTCCATCTGGAGTAGGTGTTGAGTGATCAGAGCTGGGGGGGGTCACCCCTCGGCACCAAAGCCCTCATGGAGAGGAGTCAGGTCACACAGCTGCTCCAGCAGAGCCCGAAGGAGCACAGAAGGAGCTCTGCCTGCTCCTCCATCTGGAACTGGCGTGGCTTCTGCCACTGGAGTTGCCACAGGCTGGAGACAAAAGGCTCCTCCTCTCCCTTCCCTACTGGGGAAGGCTGGAGCAGGGAGCACAGGCCTGGGAAGGGGGAGCTGTAGGAGGACCACAGCCAGGGCAGGAGTGGCGGCTGAATTTTGGCTGGGAAGGATGATGTGTTTGAACACCAGCCCGTGGCAAGGGAAACCCACCAATGTGTCCTTTCCTCTACCTGCCCATACTGGGTGGCACCAACCTACTGTCACTCCTGAGCCATAGACCAAGAGCTGAACTTCAACCCCACCGCCCTGTCCCCAAAACCTGCTTCGTGCAGCCCTGGCTCGCTCCTTCTGCAGCAGTGGCCGTTGCTCCTGCAGAGACACCCTGTCCTGCCAGGAGCCCCATCACTACAGCAGGGACAGAGGGAGTTGGGCAGGAGTGCCGTGGGTCTCCAGGGGACCTCACCCCTGGGATGGTGGAGGATGGGGAGGGCAGTGCCAGGTGTGGGGCACATGAGCCCTGCTGCCTATGCCCCCATCCTGCTAGCCCTGTCCCTCTGGGCGTGACAGAGGGCTCTGCCACCCGTTCCAGGCTCCGGTACCTTGACACTGGTCTCTTTGGAGAGTCCCGTTTCATACTGAGGGCAGACCCTCAAGGTGACAGAGCCCAGCTTCTTCCCTTGGTCGCCCAAGCCCCCGGGCTGCTCTGGCTGCTGCTCTGGCAAGTTCTGAGTCCACTCATCCGAGCGCGTCCGGCAGACGGGCTCTGAGCCCTGTCCGCCCTGGCGGCGCTCGGGGCTGGGCGCTGAGCCAGTCCCCAGCCTGAGCTGGCCGCAGTGGCCCGCGGTCCTGCTCTCCGTCGGGGAGCTGTCCACGGAGCCGGGGCAGGACTTTCTCGGGGCGGGGCAGTGGGGCTTGGGGAAGTCCAGGCTGCTGGTCCGGACGCAGTACGCCTGACGCTTCTCCGTGATGCGCAGCAGCTCGATCTGCCGGCTGGGCAGCACAAAGTCGCTGTCATAGAGCTCGGGCGGTGGCCGGGGCTCCTCCGGCGGGGGCGGCACTGGGGGTGGGGTCTTGAGTTCGTGGCTCTGCAGGACATCTGGGGCGCTGTCCCGCAGGGTGCGGGAGACCCTCCGGCTGCAGCACTCGGGCCCCGAGGAGGAGCAGTACACCAGGTCGAGCTCCTTCGGGCTCTGCGCCCGGCTGGAGTCGTAGTCGCTGTCGGTGGCCAGGAACACCTCCGAGGAGCCTTCCTCATCCGACAGCCCATGCGAGTCTGCGAGGGGTGAGAGAAGCAAACGGGGGCTCAGCCTGAGCGTGGACAACCCCGGCCGAGGTGGAATCCAAGGAAGCCTCTGAGGTTTGTCCCCTTGTCGCACCCCTGAGCTGTGCTCGCCGCGGCACAGGCGGAGCGGGTCCTGCCCGCTGAGAGCCCCCACCACCCTGCCCGGGCTGCCGCCTCCAGCCCTGACCCACCGAGCACGGGCAGGAGCCTGGCACAGCCGCGTCCTTACCAGAGTTGAGCTTGCGGCTGGTCTCTGGTGAGGGCACCGGAGAGGGAAGGTAGTCAAGGTGGGACGAGGAGGATCGGGTTTTCTCCTTCACTGGCCCCCCGGCCTCGCTGAGGAAGCCGCTGAGAGAGACCCCACAGGAGGGCTGCTTGTAGCGGGCGTGCTGCAGGGCATCCATGATCCAGCGCATCTCTCGCCAGATCTCCTCCATTTGCTGCCAACAGAGGAAACGGAGGAGCCCTTTCACACAGCAAACGACAGCAACAAGAGAGTCCCATGGCAAAACACGGACTCTGTACACACACAGAGCTTTGGGGGAATCCCTGAGCCAGGAAATGCAAAGGAAGTGCTCTCAGGTAGGGGGGAGGAACGCAGCTGCTGGTTCAGCAGGACCTGCCTGCTGCAGGCAGGGGTGCTGGGACAGGGGCAGTGTGGGGGGCTCTTTTAGAAGTCCATTCCAAAACGCACTTGCAGGCCCTTTTGTAGCAAGGAGGGCACATGCAGGAGGGCTCTCTCCTCAGGATTTTTAATGTGATCATTGCAGTAAGAAGTTGCTAGACAAAGCAACTGCAGCCTAGAGAAGAGAAGGCTCCAGGGAGAGCTCAGAGCCCCTTCCAGTGCCTAAAGGAGCACCAGGAGGGCTGGAAGTAGATGAGGGACAGGGCCCTGGAGGGACAGGACAAGAGGGAATGGCTTCCCGCTGCCAGAGTGCAGGGATGGATGGGATATTGGAAAGGAATTCATCACTGTGGAGGTGGGGAGGCCCTGGCACAGGGTGCCCAGAGAAGCTGTGTCTGCCCCTGGATCCCTGGCAGTGTCCAAGGCCAGGCTGGATGGGGCTTGGAGCACCCTGGGATAGTGGAATGTGGAACTGGATGAGGTTTAATGTCTGTTCCAACCCAAACCATTCCATGTCTCTATGAAAGCCTGGCCTGCTGCTGCCCATCAGCCACACCAGAGAAACCCCCCAGGGCCACCAAGACCAGGGAACAGCCCTGGTGCAGATGCTGCTGCCTCACTGTCCTGGCAGGTCAGGGGCACTGTGGAGCTGGGCTCCCACCCCATACCTGGATGTAGTCCTGCACCTGCTGGTGCCTCTGCTTGGCTGTGGAGAGCTCGGCATCAGAGAAAGCCTCCCTGAGGCTCTGCTGTGACAGGAGTGACTCCAGCTCCAGCAGGGCGGACACCTGGCAGTACTGCGTGATGAACTCCCGGTCGTATGTGAAGAAGTGGACTGGGGAGAGGAAACAAGGTGGGAGGGGGGTGGAAACCATGAGGTGCCATGCTGTGGGTGCCCTACAGGCTCCTCCCTACCACCCAAGATGTGGAGGCAACACTGCCCATTAGTCCACTGGACTGCCCTCAGTACACCCCTCCATCCCTCCTCTACAGGGAGTAAGGGAATTCCAGCCCAGCCCAGTGCCCAGCCCAGCTCTCAGGAGGCCTCAGAGGACAAGGGGACCAGCAAGGTTGGGTTTTGGCATTCCCTCTCCTCACCCAGCTCGAAGATCTGCAGTGGCAGTGTGAGGAAGCCGGAGCGAGGGGTGTAGGGGTTGTTCTGGCCTGGAGCAGTGCAGACATCGTCTGATGGAGGCAGCAGCAGCAGGAAGGAGACCTGATCCCCAAAGTCCAGCACCTCTTGGCTGTACAGACGGAAGTCTTTGGCCTGCAAGAAGACAGTGCAGGTAACAGCTGCACACATCACCTGGTGGGCCTTCTGCCCAGTCCTCATGCACTGAGTAGTCCTCAGGGACCACCTGCAGCCAGGGGACACTGCAGCTTCAGCACACAACCAGAGGCTCCTTGCTTTTGGGATAATTTGCATAATCTCATCAGTTCTCTGATTTTTCCTAAAAGTCTCAAAACTTCTGGTCAAAGTCACCATGGCAGGGTCTCAGAGAAGTGTCACCATTGATGGCTCAGTGATGCACAGGGAGGTGCCCTCCCAGCTGCCCAGTCAGAAGCACATGCCTGTCATTTGGGCTGGTGGGTTCTTTCCCAGCAGATACCTGGCATGGTGGAAGAAGGTTTCTCCTCATACAGTCTGGCACCAGGGGCTGCAGCTCCAGCCCAGCACTGGCCACGGACCAGCCTGCTTTGGAGGGGCAGAGTTGGGCTGATCTTTGCTGCCCAGGACCAGGCCACGTGGCATCAGTACCAAACCAAACCAGGTTCACCGCTGTTGCTTTGGGGGTACAGTGTGGGAAGGACAAACAGCTCCTGTGGACACTGTCCCTGGGCTGGCAGACCCAACATTCACATTCTGTTTGCACAGGACTAAAATCTGGGTGCTCCAGCCCCACAAGGAGAGCTATGCAGTTCCCTGCCTGCTGCAACCACCAGCACCGTGCTCACAGCCCTGTCCCCTCCCTCTGCCCCAGACCTTGGCTCCTGGCTCTACCTCTTGCAATGGGATGTTCACCAGGGTCATCAGCTCCTTGATGGCCACTTGGAGCTCCTGAAACAGGGGGTTCTGGGCTGTGTCAGCCTCTGGCTCTGTGGGAACAGGCTCCTCCACGCTGGCCATCTTCTGCAGCCACTCCCACTCCTCCCTGGAGAAGGTCAGAGACAGACAGGTGAAGGAGGGAGCAGCTCAGGTGGATGTGGACACAATCTCTCTGAGAGCTGTGTTTGCTTGGCTGCTCCTCTCCCAGACAGTGTGGCATCCCCAGGGATGTGGGAGAGGTGGAGAGGGAACTCGGTTTGCTCCAGGCTGACTCAGAACCACAGAATATCCCGAGCTGGATGGGATCCACAAGGACTGTGGAGTTCAGCTCCTGACCCCACACTGGACACCTTCACAATCCCACCCTGTGCCTGAGAGCGTTGCATGGCAGGGATAAGAGGGAATATTGCCCTGCTGCTGAGGTGTGAGTTGTTGGGTGCTGTTAGCCTGGGTGGGGCAGAGCATCCTGGCTGCCTCAGCTGAGCAGCCCTGCAAACCCCACCTGGAGATGTTGGGGTTGGAGCGAATCTTGACGTGGCACAGGATGTTGGGGAGCTGCTCTGGCACCAGCACTCGGATCTGATCCACGGCGCTGCACAGCTTCAAGTAGCCCAGGTAGAGGCCTGGGGAGAGGGCATGGCTGCTCCGCTGGTGGTAAGCCAGCTTGTCCTGGGGACAAAGACACTGCTGGACTGAGCCACTCCTCACAGCAGGGCTCGTGCTGATGCTGTGGCACAGCCAGTCCAGCTGGAGAAGGGGAGAGGCACAGTAAGACAAGCCAGCGTGCCAGGTGAATGTGGCATCAACCTGATGCCTCCCCTTGAAACAACAGGATTTTTGGAGGCTGGCTGGGCTCTGCTCCCCCTCTGCTGTGACCTTTCCAGGCCAGGGGAGAGCCCACTGCACTCCCTGCCCCACAGCTGCAGCACGCACCTGGACGGAGATGAGCAGCGTGTCCAGAGCAGTGGGCTCCTCCGGGGAGGACACGGACTTGCGGCTGGTCTGCAGCTTGCAGATGGGAACCCAGCGCACGCTCTCGAAGGTCTGGTTGGTCTTCACCTCCTTCAGGGTGACGATGAGGATGTTGCCCTGTTTGTCTTTGATGGGCTCGAAGAAGACCTGCCCTAGGTCCTGGATGCCCAGCAGCCCCTGTGCAACGAGGTGGGAAGGCAGGAGAAAGCAGAGAGGGTCAGGGGACATCCCAGAGGCACAGTGGGTCTGGGCAGCTGGGATGTGCCTGCAGCTGCCAGCTGGGAACCAGTCTGCCCAGCAAAGCACCCTGATGGTTCCCAGCCCCTCTGCATGAGACTGCCATGACACCCAGCACCTCATTGCCCCACGGCCCAAGTCCTGCCAGGGAGGATGGAGCAGGGACCCATGGCCATGGCCAGCCGGTTTATCCCGGCTGTGCTACACCCACATGCTGCTCCCAAGGGAGCTCAGCCTCCAGTGCCCCACTTGGGGTTTGTTCCCCACCGAGGCTGACCCTCACCTGCATCTGGGAGATGGCCAGCAGCATCTTGAAGCGTGTCTGCAGGATGCAGGAGCAGGAGGACTGGGACACGGTGACACACTGCCGCAGCCACAGGATCTCATCCCACATACAGGACACCTGCACACACCAAAGACAGTCAGCGCTGCTGCTGCCAGGGGGTTTTGGGTTTGCCTCTCTGTTTGAGTTGGGTTAGGAATGTGTGTGGGCATGCAGCACCTCTCAGCAGGGCTGCAAATAAATCCCTGTGCCACAGGCACGGAGATGCCTGCAGAGTCTGCACCCGAGGGCAGCCCTGAGCCTGTCCACTCACACCTTCTTCATGAAACCTCAGGTTTGAATACAAGTTGGCCAAGGTGGGGAGGCAGAAGAAAGCACACTCCATCAGTAGATATAAGGACCACCCAACAAACCTTTGGCCCTGAGCTGCCCACATGCCCTTTCCCTAAGTCTGCTGACAGTGCAGGAGCTGGCAGCAGCTCCCTGTGCACCCTACGGCAGAGGCAGAGGTGCCATGGCAGGATGCTGAGGGGAAGCAGTTCAACAGCCACTGGCATCCCTGTGGAGAGGCAGTGCCCACCCACCCTGGCACACAGCCTGCCTAGGGCAGCACCGCTGTCACCCATCTTTGGGCTTCCAGGGGTTGGGATGAAATGCCATTCCCTGGAAGTTTCCCTGGGCCATGCCGAACCCCAGCAAGCAGCAAGTCCATGGGCTGCCTGCACTGCCAAGCCCCAATGTCCGGGCTGGAGGGGCGGCAGTGGTGCCTGATGCCTGCTGGGTCACCCTGGCACTCCTGGCCCTCTGCCTAAGCACAGGGTCCCTCAGCCACCCACCTTGGTGAACCAGAGGAAATCCTGCATGAGCAGGCAGGAGTAGGTGTCATCAATCTCCACCACAGGGATCTGGTCTTCATGGGTCACCAGGATGTTGTCGTCCTTGTAGAAGATGGCTGTCAGGTAGAGGCCCCTGCATGAAGGGAGGACAGCCTTCAGTGTCACCCCCAGCTGCCAGCTCCATCTCCCAAAGGGTCTTCCTCCTTATGGAAGAGGAGATGCCCTGGCCCAGGTCTTCTCTCCAACAGCTCGTGGCAGAAGAGGCTGTGGCTGGTACGGGAGCAGGAGCAGGAACCCAACATGTCCCAGCAGACACCATGGCCAATGATGCCACAGCATGTGGCACAGAGGTGGGGACACGCTGTGGAGCCACAGAGGGGACACTGTGGGTCTGGACAAGCTGGGGTGCCAGGTGACCTTCAGAGGCGGTGCAGGGATCTGGGCAGCAGCACTGCTTGGCCAGTCCAAACGGAGACACCAAGAGAACCTTTGATCTCTGGGCCATGGGACTCATCTCCACTGACACCACCAACTCACTCCTGGTGCAGACCCCACTGTGAGCATCCCCAGCCCCCAGTGTGCAGGCACAGCTCTCGGGATGGGCAGCCCTGCTGGCACAGGGGCTCTCACCAACCCCGCACACCAGCCTCTCACCGCTTCAGTGTCTTGAGAAACTTGCTGCCAGGGTGGAAGAGGTGCTTGAGGCTCTTGGAGACCGAATGCTTTCTGCTCTGGGGCTGATTCTTGCAGGGCTCTGTGGAGCAGAGAGCAGAGGATGCTGCAGCAGGAGATGAAGAGCTGATGCCAACCGGTTGGGAAGGCTCTGCCGAGGTCCCCACTGCCTGAGCTGTGTCCCTGCTCTGCTCACCCATGGCACAGACCTATTGTTGCACCACCCCAGCTCCGTGGATCACACCACAGCCCTGGGGGGACTCAGCTGTACGCCCCCAGCCTCCCTGGAGCACCGTGCCGTGGGCTCACCGTGGCAAATGCAGTGCTGGTGGACGGTCTTCACCTGGCCCAGCAGATGGTCCAGAGCTTCAGCCTGTCCCCTCCGGCGCGGCGCCCGGCCGTCGTACTCCCGCCAGTCTGTGGGGGACAGAACAGTGTCAGCCCCAGCACCCTGGGGGAAAAGGGGCTCCCTTCCTCTCCTCCCACATCATCTGGGCATGGCAGCAGCTGTGGGTGCCGGGCACTGCTGGCTGTGCTGGCAGATCCCCAGATTTGTGCCACTCTTCCCAGGAACAGCAAGCCCTGTGGCCACTGGCCTCCCCACAGCATGGCAGGAGCACGCCAGGGGGAAGGAACAAGGTTCTGTCTGTTGCTGCTGCAACTTCACTGGCCTTAAAAAATAAAATTCTTTCCAGTCTCTTCCTCCAGGTCTTCCCCAGTTGCTCCAGATGAGCGCTGGGAGCTGGGCTTACCTCGACAAACACATAAATAAACTCCTGCCAGCTCCACCCCCTGTGGGACGGCAGCAGGACCACAAGCGGGGCTGGGGAGCTGCCGGCTCTTCTCCCTCAACTTTGTATTAATTGCTTCAAACACCCCCTGTGTCCTGCCCGTTGCTGTTTTCCATGGAAAGTTCAGCTCTGTTAACTTTGGCTAGAACTTGCCACTATTTTTAGTAGCTTTAAAAACACCCAGGGAGGTGCCTGACTATATTCTGCTGGGCCAGGGAGGGATCTCTACTGAAGGGAGAAATATTAGTGGCAATAAAAATAAATAAACCCCACTCCTGTCTGGTTCGCTTCAGCCACACTCAATTGATGCCACCTGGATCTTGGTCACAGGGAATGTGACCTGTGTGAGGTGGCAAATGGGCTTTAAAGTGGGTGCAAACATGACGGGGACATAAGAAAGCCAGGGTAGTGGACTGCTGTGCCCTTGCTGTGGGCATTCCTAGACATGCAAATGGATTTTTGGTGATTTTGGTGCTCTGTGGATCTGCAGCCAGAGCTGTGCTTGATGCTGCACATCTCTGACCCATCACTGTTCACCCCCACTGCTCCCTGGGTGGCTGCAGGATGTGCTTCCATTGCCTGGTCCTTGGCATAAGCTCAGCCTCCCATGGGGCTGCTCCTTACTCGTTCCCAGCACTAATCCCACGGGACACCACACAGGCACCTGTTTTGGGACTGGTGACAAGTGGCAGAGGCCATTCTAGAGCCCCCTCAGTCCCGAACTTCACCCTTTGGGCTGCCCCTTCCAGCCCAGTCCTCCTGGCCCCTCTCCACACAGCACCCTGGGGTGCCTGGTGTGACACTTTTCCTGACATTTTTCCTGGGGCCAGCATGGGGAGGAGAGTGCTGACAGCCCAGAGCTGGTCTCTGCTGGGGCTTGTGACCCCCATCCCAGCTCGGTGCCAGGGAATTCAGGTGTTTGGGCCTGGATGGGACAGACCACGTGGTGGTACAGAGTGGGAGGCCACTGCCACCCAGGACTGGGCCACTCTGAGTCCTGGCTCTGCGCCACCTCCTTGCTTCCTCCTTGGGATGGGCTGATCCAGGTGGCCTGAAATGGCTCAGCCTTTCCCAGCTGGCAGGGGTAATGCAAGGCTGAAAAATCCTTATTTGGCAAAGCACCTGTTGGCTGGAGGCAGCATCCTGGACCCCCAGGCACAGCCTCCCTGCCTGGCCTGACAGCCCAAATTCTGCCTTGGCCCTGGGTCCACTCACTCCCATCCCACCAGTGAGAGGGACCCCTGGATGGCACAGGGAGCTGCCCTGTGCCCCCCTGCCCTGTGCTGGCTCCAATGGGGGTGCTCCTGGGGGTACTCACTGGAAGGGATGGCGAAGGGGGGCGTGGAGGCTTGTGGGGGACCCCAGCCCTTCATGTTGTAGGCAGACACCCGGACGTGGCACGTCGTGCCCTGCAAGGAGAGCAGCACACTCAGCACGCCCCTGCCCCCCCTGGCTCGGCAGGCAAGGCAAGGAGGATTCGCCCCAGCCCACTGCTCCAGGACACCATGAGGAGCACCAAACTGGGAGCCCACAGCCCGGGTCACTGGCTCTTACCTCTCCTCCTGTACCCAGTCCTTGTTCTCAGACACAAGGGAATCCCTGTGGCCCTGCTGGGTGGGTTTGGGGCGCACAGAGGAAGGACTGGACATTGCAAATGTCCCTTGCCAGAGATGCTCCAGCCCGAAAGACTCAGTGCTGCTGTAGATTGGGGTGCTGGCAATCCCCTGGGATGTGTAAGGATGCAGCCCCTGGAGACAGGGAGCTGGCCCAGAACTGTCAAGGGCTTGTAGCACAGTGACAGTGATTAAAGCCTCTGATTAAAGCCCAGTCAAGCTGCCAGATGTTGCCAGGCCTCCAGGCGCTCATGGAGGCGACAGGAGCCTGTGAAGCAGCTCTGAGAGTGTGATTGATGGGCTTGGAGCAGCTCCTTGCAGCGATGCAGCTCTGGGCTCTGCTCGAGCCCCTCCTGAGGGCAGCTCCCTCCCTGATAGTGCTCCTGAGCTCGGCACTGCTGCCATGCCTGAGCCCCTCACACCTCCCCTCTCTGCTCCTCCAATCGGTGGTGCCTGCCTGCCTACCCCATTTATCCCAGCATGTGCCCACGTTCCCACCCTGAGCTCCATCCCACCGCTGGCCCAGGGGACAGCTGACAGGCAGCATGGCTCTTGTGGTTCTCAGGGAGATAAAACAGCAGGGAGCCACAGTTCCACCAGCCATGACCTTGCCGAGCTCTCCAAGATGGAGATGGGGCTGGTCCCCCCTCTCGGTGACATCGGGGCTGGGGTGAGGGGTTGGACTGTGCAGGTGGCAGAGGAATGAGCCACTGATTTATTGCCCAGGAAGAGCCTGGGTGGAGACAGGAGTGGGGTGGGGGACGGAGGATAAATCAGGCATTGGGTGAATGGGCCCACTCTGCCTGTCACTGCCACGTCCCCAGGCACCCTGGCAGGGACGGTCCCCACTGTCAGTGGCTGCGGCTGTGCGGGCACAGACAGATGCCTCTCCCAGCCCCATGCTCTTGGCTCTGCCCAGGCTGTGCCCATGGCACGCAGCATGGCACAATCCTATTGTTCCTGCTCGGAATGATCGTAGAAACAAAGAATCATTAAAGTTGGAAAAGGCGTCTAAGAGCACTGAGTCCAACCACTGCCAAGGCCACCACTAAACCATGTCCCCAAGTGTCTTTTGAACATTTCCAGGGATGGTGACTCCCCCCACTGCCATGGGCAGCCTGCGCCAGCGCCTGATCCCCTCCCCATGGGCTGCACTATGGCCTGTGGCTTTTCCCAGCTGTGGGGTCTCCCCACTGAGCCCTGCCCACTGTGGGCACCCTGGCACTCACCGACACCAGCCCCTGGATGGTGAAATGCAGGTCCTTCAGCTTGTCGATCACAGCTTCTCCCAGCAGGGGCGAGAAGGTCGGGGAGCAGCTCCACTCCACTGCAAGGAGAGAGATCCCAAGGTGCCATGTGGCCCTGGAGTGGGGACAGGCCACCAGGGCTGGGGCAGCATGTCACAGACAGCAGCTGCAGGGGCACTGCAGACAGCACAGGAGGCAGCAGAGTGAAGGCAGGGGAAAAGGCAATGCATAGTGGGGGGAATGTCATGGGGAGCTGCTGTCCTCACCAAGCTACGTCAGATGAGGTCAGCACCTTTAACTGGTGTCTCAGAAGTGGGGGATGGAAGAAATTCTTCCAGAAGACAAAAATATCTAGTTTAAGTGGGTGAGGGGTGCAGGACAACAAAGTGTTCCCAGTGTGCAGGATGAGGGGGCAGCCAACAAGTGATACCCCAAGGATTGCCTGTGTGCATGATGATGTTTGGTCTAGCTCAGAGCATCTGGGTGGTGGCCAGGCTGTCGAGCAGCCCTGGCTTCTTCTGTGCTCCAGCATACAAGTGGCCTGACTGGGGCTTGGCAGCACTGCTCATGGTGCTGTTGTGTTGCCACGGGGTGCAAGGCACCTGCTGTGGCTGTGTGACCCTGCCCTGCTGCAGGGATCCTGGTCCTTACCTTTGTACTTGGTGACAACAGCTGAGTTGACACTCAGGGGCTCCCAGAAGGTCACCTGCAACGAGGAGCTGCTGGCCACAGAGAGGTGGACGCTGCTGGGGGCATCTGGCACTCCTGGGGACAGAGTGCAGGGACTGCTACAGCAAGGACGGTCGCTAGGAACCCCCCCGTGTCCCTCCTGGGCCTCTCCCCGGTCCCAGGGACATACTCCCTGAGTGGAACATGTTCTCCCCTCCATGCACCCATACTGTGAGCCCTGGCCACAGGGTGCAGGGACCCTCTGATGGGTGCTGGTGCCATGCACAGCCCCACTCCATCCCCTGGTGCAGGGGCAGCCTCCCCGCCCCCAGCCCTCCTGCGGTCACTCACGGGCATGCTCAAACCCTGCCTTCATGCGCTTGTACAGCCGGAATCGCCACTCCCAGGCCTTGAGCTGCTTCTCCTTCTCGGAGCAGTCAGCGTTGGGCGCCTCGTTCACCACCTGTGCCATCAGCTCGTTGACGCGCTGCTCCGCTTCCCGCACCAGCGTGGAGAGGTGCAGCGAGCGGCTTTCCAGGCTCACGACTGTGGGAGGGCGGGCATGGCCGTAGGGACCAGGAGGGGAGGGAGGAGAAGGTGGTTAGGGCAAGCTCTGCCTCTGCTGGCAATGAATCCCCACCCTGAGACCCTGTCCTCCCCTGCACGTCCTGGTCCTGGGGTGCACTTGAGTGCACGGCTCCCCTCGGGCCCTGCTGCAGCCTGCTCCAGTCTCTGAGAGCCCAGTGATCGCCTCCCCACCTGCAACCAATGCCTGGGGTGCCCCACTGCACCACGCTGGACACCCAGGGGATGGGCACGGCACAGCTCCCTGTCCCAACTCACAGTGGGGGCTCTCCTTCGCTCCTGCCTGCAGCAGGGCCCTAGCGATGGGAGCATTGTTGGTCATGATGGCGATGTCCAGGGGCAGGAGCCCCTCGCTGTTGGGGGTGTTGAGGTCCAGCTCCTCAGGGCTGTAGTGCTTCAGCAAATCCTGCACCCTGTCAAGGTCCTGCAGCTCCACGGCCTCAAAGAGGGCAGCATTACTCTGGAACTGGGTGAAAAGAGAAACTCAGCTGGGCACAGGGCACCCTCCTCCATCCCACCAAACACCCTGGACCCTCACTAGCACCCCACAAACTCAATCAGGGAGAGGGTGCCCTCATCCCGAAGGCTTGGGAGCATCAGCTCTTTGCAGACACATCTGGATGATGCTGAGCAAACACCTAGACAAGCTCCAACTCAACTCACCACACCTTCACTTAACAAGTCCTTGTGCTCCCACCCAGGTTCCAGCAGCACCCACACAGGGACCCTCGGCCCCCAGGGACTCTCTGTCCCTATCTGGAGGGAGCCAGCAGGCACTGACCAGGTAGGACTTGCGGAGCTTCTCCTTCTCGCCCCGTCCCACCAGGCTGCCCTCGTCGAAGGAGGTGTAGTTGACACGGAATTTCCCTGACAGGTTTCGGTAGAGCCTCTTGGCCGCGTTGGGTGAGGAAGGGCCTGGCGGCTTCCTGGCCTGCGCCAGCTGCAGGTCCCGCATCTGCTGCGTCATTTTAGGGGAGGATGACCTGGGAAAAAGCCAGGAGAGAAAGGAGGCATGGAGGATGTGCCAGAAAGGCAGAGGCACATCCATAGTGTTGCGACCAAGACAGGAATTGAGAGAGCAGAGCTCTCCTGGGAAGCACCAATGTGAGCGGCTGCAAGGTGGATGCTGGTGCCAGCAATGCCCTGACCCATCTGTTTTCAGCTGAGGCAGATCTGTTCCTCCTCCTCACCACCGCTGCTGGCCCTGCAGGGGCACAAGGGGGCTCATATGACCCCTGCAGGCAAGACATTTCCTTCCAGACACAAGCTGGGGTTCCCAAAACAACCTCAGGCTGCTCAGCTCTACAACTGGTCTGGATCCATCTCACCAGGGCAATATCTCCACATGCCCAGTCTCCACCATCCAGCCCCTACAGAGATGGGGTGCCCCATCTGGGGATGCCCACACCCTCAGAGAGCAGTGGAGGCTGCAGCAGCCAGCAGCCCCCAGCCCCGTGCTGGCTGAGTGCTGTCCATCACTGTTGATTTGGGACAGCCTTGTGTACCCTCTCCACACCCACCCTTCCACAGGAACACGTGTCCTGCACTTATCACCATCCCTCAGCCCTCTTTGGTACATGACTTTTCTTGGGGCTGTTATCCCAGCAAAGGGCACCCTCTGGAAGTGAAGTGGGAGCAGGGAACGGATGAAAGGCCATTTCTAATGGCATCCAGGCAATGCCAGGTCCAGATGGGGACCACTGATGCCAGTCTTTTGATGGGTACCACTGACCCCAGGCATCTGCTCACCAAGAGATCCAGGCTTCACTGCTGCTCCTTACCTTCTCCATCCAGTAACCCACAAAATCTTTACTCCTCTCTGATTACAGAATCTCAGATTGATTTGAGTTGGAAGGGACCTTGAAGACCATCTAGTTCCAATGCCCTGCCACTGGGACAGGATTTTGATTCATATTTTCAATATCTACAAGTCACAAGGAAAGCTGGTGTCTTTTCTGGGGCTCCCCAGAGTGGTAGCCATCCCTCTTCCTCCTGCCTCCATCAAGACCCCATCCCAGCAGACAGCCCCCTGCTTTGGTGTGAGCATGGCCTTGTTGCTGTGTGGGGCTTTTGCCCATGAGTCATCCCCTACAGCACAGAGGGTTTCCACGGCGTCAAACATCTGATCCCCCTCTTGCCAGAGCTCTGGCACAGTTCCCAGGGGAACATCAGGTCTGAGGAGCATTTAGCACAGCTACACTTACCACGGTTTCTCTCCATTTTAACCCCATCCCCTGTGTACAAGGTCAGATATTCAGGGGCAAGGTCTTCCCCCACCGCTGTATTGGTTAAATATAAAGTGTGATAAAAGCATGACATTTGGCTGAAGGTTGTGCCAAAGCACTCAGGCGAGGCTGTGCCTGTGGTAAGGATGTTTATAAAGCCACCACCGTGGGACAGGATGTCAATAACCCCCTCGCCCTGCACTCTTTGTCATCCTCAGCTCCGATGAGGCACAGTGGGCTGCACAAGGACTTTAAGGATTTTACCTTTTATTACTGTGATATTTAAGAGCGGAAAATGCTGCAGAGGTTGGCTCCTGGCAATCATTCATCTCACCAGCTCCAGCCTGTGGATTTAGAGGTCTCCAGTGTGGCCCAAGCCACGGTGTCAAGTTGCTGCCCTGGGTTGCTCCAGGAATGGACATTATCTGAACACGGGGCTTCATGGATCTGACACTGAGCAGCAACCACACCAACCTAAGGCTCATTTGCAAAAGCAGACAGGTTCACTTCAGGTGGCAAAATACCTCTGAGCAGCCATGCGGGAGTGGGTGAGTTTTGAGCAGCAGAGTCCTACTGGTTCCGGTGGGGAGGAAGGGATCAGCACCCAGGAGGGTGTCACCATGGTGGAAGAGACCTGCACAACGCAAGGAAGGGCTGGAAAATCAGTCCTGTGGTCTCCAGGACATGGAGTCCTCCCCCTGTGCACACTGTGTGTCATTGTGGACAGGGAGCAGCTCCTGGCACGGCCTCTCTGAGGGCTCCCCGTGCCAAGGGCTCACACACAGCACACACAGCCTTCTACAGAGGGCAGGTACAGGACCCCAGAGGGCACAGGGGTGGAACAGCAGCACAGCTCTGCTGCCACTGGTGCACAGAGATGAGAGGAAAGCCATCTGTGGCCTGAGCAGGCAGGCTGTTCTGGCAGGAAGAGACAGGAAGGCAGCTCCTGACCCTCCGTCAAAGCCTGAGATGCAAATTTGGGAAAGAGAACTGGCTCGAGAGGTTCTCCAGCAAAACCTTGCCCTTTTTCTTGTGTTTAAGAGCTCCTTGCTGCCCAAGTCCTCCTCTCTCCACCTCCAGCTGCTGCTCAGAGGTGAGGGTGGCTCTTTCAGAAGGCTCATCAACAAGATGCATAAATTCCACTGTAGGTCCCCTTCTTCCAAGGAGGCAACAATGCTCTCCCACACGGAATGCTCTTCACTCTATGGAAGCTGGAGCAGACCCTCCTGTAACAGATCCCTGCTCCATTTGTGCCTGCAGAATCAGGGTTTAAAATGGAGTGGTGCTTTGGAGCAAAAGTCCTTTTTTCTGCCAATTAAAATACACGGCAAATGACCCAGAGCAAGCAGAATGCACAGCTGGGAGGAAGCTCCCTCAGAGATGGCAGAAACAGAGACACAGAGAAATTTCTCACTGCTTTCCCTCCTCTGATTTGCTTTTAATGAGAAGTAAAGAGATGGAAATTATTCAGTGCTCAGGAGTGAACATCTCTGTATATTAAACCGGCTGCCCCCGAGATAAAAGAGTTTCCTGCCCTGTGGTTATGAGTCATCTGGACTCAGTGAAATGGTCTTGATTTATCTAGAGCTAAACTTTGCCCTGCAGCAACTGATAGCTGAAAACAACACCCACAGATGTCCTGCCCTCAGGGGCTGACCAGCCAACACCAGCTCACCCACGGTAAAGCCCCATCCTGCAGGGAGGTGTAGGAGCAGATCCCACCTCCTCCGCCTGAAGAGTCTCAGTGCAGGCAAACTAAATTTATCCCAACTGGTTCTTGTTGCTAATTATTGTCCTCTGCTCTGCAAGCAGGGGTCGGGTGCTTTGCCTGCCCCAGCACTTCAGCTCTCTGGCCATGGGGGATGTGTTTGTGACCATCAGGGAGGTGATGTGGGCACCAGGTTTGTAGTGCCATGAATCCACACACCAGCACACTCCATCACCCTCTCCATGGAAAAGGCTGAGGTTCTGTGGAAGGATGTGCTGGTCAAATCCATCGGGGGTTGGTTCTGGGCCTCTCATGGCAAGAAAGACCCTGAGGGGCTGGAGCGTGTCCAGGGAAGGGAACAGAGCTGAGAAGGGGCTGGAGCCCCAGGAGGGGCTGAGGGAGCTGGGAAAGGGGCTCAGCCTGGAGCAAAGGAGGCTCAGGGGGGACCTTGTGGCTCTGCACAACTCCCTGACAGGAAGGGGCTCAGGGGGGGTCGGGCTCTGCTCCGAGGGAACAGGGACAGGAGGAGAGGGAACGGCCTCAGGCTGGGCCAGGGGAGGCTCAGATTGGTTATTGGGAAAATTCCTTCCCTGGAAGGGTGGTCAGGCACTGGCACAGCTTCCCAGGGCAGTGGTGGAGTCACCATCCCTGGAGGGATTTAAAAGCTGTGTGGATGTGGCACTTGGGGACATTGTTTAGTGGTGGCCTTGGCAGTGCTGGGTTAATTGTTGGATTTGATGATCCTAAATGTTTTTGCCAACCTTGGTTATTCTATCAATGACTCTGTCTCAGGAAACCAATGCAGTAGAGGTGGTTTTCTCTTTTCTAAAAGCACATGAGGATGGATGAGCATAAGGCACCTTCATCTTTTCCTTCCTCCAGCATCAAGCAAATCCATTGGGTAGCTCATAATGTGGTTTATGGATATTCTGAATGTTAATGTGTGCAGCACTGCAGATCTTGGCCTAGTAAAAAGTGTTAATAATTGTTGCAATTCCTTGATTTTAAGTGCATTTTGTTGAAGGGTGTAGCCCCTCCAAGTCAAGCTGAGAACCAGCTCCTACTGAGGAAGAGAAGTGCACGGCTGCTCTGCCCCATGACAGAGCCCAGAGCCCTGGCTGGCTGCCAGAGCCCTGCCCACCGCGAGCCCAGGGCTACCTGGACAGGCAGAGAATGACCACCCTGCCCACTGGTCACCAGGCCAGACATAAGGAAGAAATTTTTTATCATGATGGTGGGCAGGCCCTGGCAGAGGGTGCCCAGAGCAGCTGTGGCTGCCCCTGGATCCCTGGCAGTGCCCAAGGCCAGGTTGGACAGGGCTTGGAGCAGCCTGGGACAGTGGAAGGAGTCCCTGCCCACGGCAGGGGGGGATGAGGGAAACAATCTCCAAGGTCCCTTCCAACCCAGAGCAGTCCCTGATTCTGTGATGTGACTGGTGGGACCATGGTGGCCACCCCCCACCCCTCTCACCAGCAGCAGCTCCTGTGCAAGTGGAGCTGCTGGTGGTGGCAATGACCTTGCAGCCACATGCCAGGGCTGCCTGGTCCCTGCTGCCCACCAGCCTGGCTGTGGGGAGGATGAGCTCCTGGGTGCTGCCCAAGGTGGCAGTGAGAGGGCAGGTTCCAGGCACAGCAGCAGACACAAGCTCAGCACTGCGCTCCAGGCCGGGGCTCAGCGTGGGTGGCTGCCTCTGCAGGGAGCTGCTCCCACCATTCCAGACTGATGCAGCAAACAGCTCTGTGCATGAGAAAAAGGGAGCCTGAAGGATGGGGGATGAAAGGTGCTGATGGCTTTCAAAGGACAAGGGGTGGTATTGGGAGCAGAAGAAGGACTGGGCCCTTGCAGAGTTTGCTGGAGCCTCACAGCCACGTGGATGTCAGTGGTACATTAGCACAAGTTGCCAGGGATGCTATCCTGAACCATGCTCCTGTTCAGTCCACAGGGGTATCCAAGGATGGAACAGGAAAAGGTCAGAAGCCTAAATACCAATTATCAGGGAGACACAACCCAACACAGCCAAGCTCACCCCAACCAGGAGCTCGCAGCAAGAGGTGACCAGCATCAAGCATGGGCAGCAGGGCAAGGGGGGATTCTCCCTCTCTGTCCCCCTCAGGTGAGACCTCACCTGCAAAGCTGCCTCCAGATCTGGGCCCCCAGCACAGGAAAGTGAGTCCAGAGGAGGCCACAGAGATGCCCCAAGGGCGGGAGCCCCTCTGCTCTGGAGCCAGGCTGGGAGAGCTGGGGGTGCTCACCTGGAGAGGAGAAGGCTCCAGGGACACCTCAGAGCCCCTTGCAGGGCCTAAAGGGTCTCCAGGAGAGCTGCAGAGGGACTGGGGACAAGGCATGGAGGGACAGGACACAGGGAATGGCTTCCCAGTGCCAGAGGGCAGGGCTGGATGGGATATTGGGAAGGAATTGTTCCCTGGGAGGGTGGGCAGGCCCTGGCACAGGGTGCCCAGAGCAGCTGTGGCTGCCCCTGGATCCCTGGCAGTGTCCAAGGCCAGGTTGGACGGGGCTTGGAGCAGCCTGGGACAGTGGAAGGAGTCCCTGCCATGGCAGGGGTGGGACAGGATGGGCTTTAAGGTCCCTTCCAGCCTGAGCTTTTCCATGGTTGTATGATCCTGTGAGATCAAGCAGCAAGATCAACACAACTGTGTTTTCTGAGAGAGAAATCCGGGAGTGAGAAGTCTCTCTGCACCTGAGCACACTTGGCCTGGCCCGTGTGCAGGGCCACGCTCACCCCTGGGCAGCAGGAATTCACAGCCATGGCCATGGACACTCAGACATCAACACAACAGCACAGACCAACACCCAGAGCAGCTCCTCTGCACCACGGGCACAGGAACAAGAAGTTCCGTGTCCAGCATGAAGGGGAGCTGCTGATGCACTTGCATTTTCCACTCTTTTTGCCCAAGCATAAGCAATTTTTCATGACTGGCAAAACAGAGGCTGGATTAAAAACGGAACATGAGTAGGGGAGCCCTTCCAAAGAGTGGGATTTCATAACCCACCAAAAAGCACGCTCAAAACTAGGACCAAATGCCATGACCAGCATCCCTGTGAGGCAGCAGGACTCACAGAGCAGCAAGCACAGCAGTTGCCACCCTGGGCTGTGCAGACCACCAAGGCATTTAGGTGCTGTGCAGTGGCCCAGCCATCTAGACACGGAGCAAAACACTCCTGCTCCATGGAAACATCTGTGTGCCTAGAAAATGCACTTGCCTATTGAAACCTGGGTTCAGGGAAAGGCACCAAAGCAGACTTTTTTTGTTTATTTGTTTATTTGTTTGTTTGTTTCCTCCAGCTTTTCTCTTTTCTCCCCACTTGGCAAATCTGCTGGGTTTTGTTTTGAGTGGAACTGAAGCGAGCATGCCTCTTTTGTTTAGCAATAACAACTAACTTATATAGATGCTGCTCCTGCCAGGACATTTTTGTTGGAGCTCCAGAAGCCCAGTGCTGTTAGACCCCAATGCTCAGAGGAGCTCAGCATGGGGTCAGGCCCCTGGGTTGGTGCAGAACTTCCTGAGCAGCAGGGGCAGCACATGGTCCCTGCCCGGCACAGCACGGTGTGTCTGCGCTGCCTGAGGAGCTCACAGCCCATGGCAGCAGAGAACACCTCCGTGGACACACAGCCCACCATGGCACAGTGGGCTCTGCAGTGGAAAGCTGCCTCCCAGCAGCTCGGTACCCAAATGAAAAGCACATCCTGGGTGGGATCTGCAATATCCAGCAGTGCCCTGCACCTCTGCAGGGCATGAAGAGGAGCATTCCCCTTGGAGCATTCCCCCCATGGCATCCAGGCTACTCCCCAAATCAGAAGGTTTTGCACCCTTTGGGGGTGCATGGGAGACCATGGCAAGGACCCCCCCAGGTCCAGTCCTCACTCAGCCGCAGCAGAAGGGTGGACACAGGCTGGACACACAACATCCCACACCACCAGGCTGGCTGGGGGTCAGCAGTGTCCTCCTGGGGCTCAGCCTTGTCCCCAGGTCTGGCACAGCAGGAAAGAGCCTGCCCAAACAGCTCATCCCCACTGCATCTCCCTCTTAAATCACAGGCTGAATTTGGGAAAGACGGAGACTTCAGGACTCCAAGAGAGGTTCAGAGCCAACCAAGTAGATCACTCGCTGACAGTGTCCCATAAAACACCCCACTCCTGCAGGCCCAGCAGTGCCTTTGGGGAGGAAGGGAGCGGAGATGCTTGAGCAAACTCTGCTGCAACACAATAATGCTGCTGCTTCTTGCTTTTCCTTATTTTTTTAATTAGGCCTCCTGATCACTGCTTAGAAGTCAGACCAGAAGGATCTTGTGGTTCAATCCCCGTTAAAACATACCCCAAATCATACTTTGATCATGTCCCTGTGCCATCGTGGTTAGGACTGCTGTCAGGCACACGCTGCCACCACACAGTGCCATGTCCTGGCCGTGCATCCCTCCTGCACACACACCTCACGCAGCACTGCCAGGGCGTGGGGGCACCTCTCCTTGGGGACTGTGCTGAGGGACATGGCACAGTGACTGGCTCCCCAGCCAAGGCAGGTGATGCTGCCAAAACCACCAGCCCATGAGCACCACCTGGGGCTGCAGTGAAGGGGGCACCAGTGGGCACAGCCTGGCTCCAGGCATCCTAGCCTGGCTCCAGGCATCCCAAACCATCCCTTGAGTGAGGAAATTCAACATTTCAGAGTCTCACACAGTTTCCATCCACAGATCTGGGTCAGGAAGGAGATGCTGGAAGCTTCTACACTCAGCCCAGTTCTGCTGATTTTACTGTTTTCACAAAGATTTACCCCAGCAGAGCTCCTGCCCAGAGGCTCCTACCTAGAAAATCCACAGAAAATCCACGTTTCTGCTTCTGTGCTACCAAATTGCTGTGGGGATGGAGCTGAGTGGGTCTGTGCATTACGGACTGAGGGCACCTATGGCTAGAGGGGTTCGGGAGCTGCTGCTCGGGATGCGGCATCCCTGTGTGACCCACACGTGTCCCTGGGGCACCTCCCAGTGCCCAAAGCCGCCGGTCTCTCCCCACCGGCACAGGCACCGGGGATGGCTCAGCCCTGGGCTCCTACCTCCCGGCCACGGCAAACCTTCCCCGCTGCCTCGCCACAAAGCCAGCCTTTAATTGCTGCCTGACTTGAAGTATCTGAGCAGGGAAGTCTTGGGTAAATGTTCTTGCAATGGGAACACACAGTGCTGAAGTCTCTTTAATTACATTGTTTTTGTTTGGCTGTTTTTATTAGTTGTGCTGCGGCTTCCCCTCCCTGACAGGCCAGCGAGGCTCACGCTAAATATGGCCGGGTTTAAAGTCCGCCGTGAAACCCGAACCGCGGCACCAGACTGGCTGGACGCGGTGCAAGCCAGGGTTACGCGGGACACGCATTCCAGCCGCCGGGTCCGGCCCCGCGCTCCCCCCGCCCTGCTCGCACATCGCGGCCTCTCCGAGAACAACCAGCCGGCTCCAAACCACCTCTACAGCTCACTCTGCCTTGCCCTGTGATGTCCTGCAGGGAACAGCCCAGCCTCGGGGCGCCCCATTTCTGTCGCGCTCATCACTTCCACACGGGCCCGCATCTCCACGGTACCCACCGGGCCCGTGTCCATCATGCCCATCACTTCTGTGCTCTCGCCATCCCAAACTGCCCTGCCCCACACCTGCTCAGCCATCCCACCTCCGGGCTGTCCCTCGGGGCCAAAGAGCCTTCTTCCCACCGGCCACACTGCTTTCATCTTCCTCTGCCCTCCTTGTTATTTTAAAGGCATTCCAGAGGATGCTGTCAGGCTTGGATGTGGTTTGGTTGGGTTGTTTGTTTTCGTACTGGAGGTTTTATGATCGCATTGGGAACAAGCCCTAATTGAGCTGCAATTCGAATTGCAGTCCGTGGGTATTTGTTTCATTTTTGGAAGGGCTCAAATGGCTGTGCAGCTTAGGCTGGAGAATGCATTCGGTTTTAACTGGAACCTGATGGAGACAGGACAGAGCAGGACAGGCTGCCCCAAGCCATGACCAAAGTTCCTGGGGAAGCCCAGTGTGGTCAGCCCGGTGCCAGGTACCCACGACACAACAGGCGCTGTTGGTGGTGATCACAGCCCTGTGACCACCCAAAAACCCTGGCACTGTCAGGGAGGAGGCAGACAGAGCCAGAACTCTGCTGCCAAGAGCCAAGCGCACAGCCCTGGGGCCTGGCTCGGTGGGGGCTTGCAGCCACCCTGTGAATCCCTGTCCCTTGCAAATCCCTGCTCCCTGCAAATTTCTGTTCCCTGTGAACTCCTGTCCCCTGCAAGCCCCTGCAAACCCCTGTCCCCTGCAAATCCCTGTCCCCTGCAAACCCCTGTCCCCTTCAAAGCCCTGTCCCCTTCANCCCCTGCAAACCCCTGTCCCCTTCAAAGCCCTGTCCCCTTCAAACCCCTGTCCCCTTCAAACCCCTGTCCCCTGAAAACCCACGTTCTACAAATATCTGTGCCCAGCAAACCCCTGCACTCAGCAAACCCCTGTTCCCTGCAAACCTCTGCAGGGGTTTCTGACCTTGTGCTTGCCTGCCCCCCTAGGAAAGGGAGCCCAGCACCCCAGAGGGAGCTCAGCACCACTGCTGGCTGCTCCTTGCTGAGTCAGGAGCTGCCTCCAGACCGGAGCTGCTCGCAGGCAACAGGCAGCAAGAACGGGCAGGACCTAAAGGTCAGTGTCCAGACTGCCCTTCATGGGAGCTGTGTTGGTATCACCTCCTGCTGACTGTGCCCCACACCGACTGCCAGAACCACTGTTCAGCCCCACACCCAAAGGTGCCTGATGCTTCCAGCACCAGCAACAAGCCAGACCTTCCCGGGCATGGGTGGACAGGCAGACAGAGGGACCAGAGAGCACCTGCTCTGCTCCACTCCCATCCTGCCAGGATCTCACAAGCCCAGAGGCTGCAGCAGGTCAGCAGAGCTCTGGGAGACACCTCCAAGCCACTAACACTGCCCTGGTTAAATCAGACTTCCACACGGGGAAGCGGATGAGCTGTGGGGACTCACTGGCCCGTGTCAGGAGGAAACCCTATCCCAGCCTGGCCTGCCAGGAACGAGCAGTGCTCCTGCCACAGCTGCATGTGTGCAAACTCTGCTCCAGGGGATCAAATGCAGGAGCTGAGTCATACGACTACCAGGCTCAAAGATCACTGAAGGCAAAAGGAGGGACAAAAAATATCCCTCTGGAACCTACTTTGGATCCAACAAGAGCAGAAGGTGGACTCTCAGCATGGAGATGCCCAGGGCACAGGTGGCATGCCAGGAAGAGTGAGAAGGGATGTAAGGTCACACTCACCCAAGATCCTGTCCCCCTCCTTGGGTCCTGACACACACTTCTGGGGAGGCAGCAGGGCAGGAGGCTGATGGAGCCCTTGGGGCCAGAGGCTGTTCCAATGGGAGGTGGAAGGGGGCTGGGATGGCAGTGTCCCAGCTGCTCTGAGGGCTGCTGCCACCCCAGAGAAATGCCCAGGACCTTCCAGGAGCCAGGAAGAAGCACTCACCCATCTGTGCCCAGGACAGCTTGAGCTCGTGCCAGAGCGATGTTGTGTGTTTTGTCATGGCCTCACCCCGGGGTAACATTCCTCTGTCTCCTCACTCCCCTGACACCCACCAGGGCTCTCCCCCTGAGCATGGCTCCTCTGCATCACTGTGCCCTTTCCTGGCATGGGGGGGTCTGCACTACAGGGGTCCCCCACTACGGTTCAAAGGTTGGCTCAGCTCCTGGTTCTGCTGGAAACGGGGTTCCAGGGAGCCCCATCCCCACCGTCTCGCCCTGGGGCTGCAGTCTCCTGGCGTGGGGGCACAGTTATGCATGCTGGGGGCTGAGACCTGCAGGCTCATCACAGCAGTGGGAGGCAATCCATTTGCACCCAGGCCCGCAGAGAACAACAGAATCCTTTAACCTCCTGCGCCACCTGGTGCCACAGGGAAGGACGTGCCACCAGGAAGCGCCTCCCAGCGCAAACCACCTCTTCTCCAAAACCATCAAATGGCGTAAAATGGCCCAAGAAGGTCTTCTGGAGGTCCCCTGAGCTCAGTCCCCCATGCCTGTGGCTGGGCTCCATCTTCAGCCACCTACAGCCCACCTGTACTTCCCAGTCCTCCAGGCCATCACTGGGATGTTCCTTCTGGTGGAAACCCACCTCCAGTCCATTGTCCCACCCAAGCCATCTAGCCAGATGGGACCAGCATTCCGATGGAAACCAGCCTGAAGACTTCCAGAGCTGCACCCAAAGGGGTTACAAAAGGGAGCCCACAGCCATTGATCTCGGCGGGGAGGAGGAGACAACGGCCAAGTCACAATGGAAGAGCAGACAAACGCACACGCCCAGCTCCAGAGCTGCTGCCCAGCTGGTAAATGTTACTGCAGTCAGAAACCCGTTTCCTGCTGGAAGGCGCCCAGCAGGAGCCAGCCGGCAGTGCCGGGCACGCCGGCCACTGCCCACAGACTGTCCCTGGCATGGCTGCCAGGGACAGCCACCCCCACTGGGATCTCCCTGGCCCAGCATGTCCCAGCCAGGCAAACCCCTCTCCTGGCACAGCTTCCTGCCGGGATTTGCTCCCAGCTTGCTCCAGATCAGCTCCCTGCCCAGCACCCACCGGGGTCTTCTCTGACTACGATGCCCTGGGGCTGATCTCCTGCCAGCACCATCCAACCCATGAGCGACACCAGAGGGGCTGGGTCACTGCCACCCAACTACAACAGCATCTCCATGGAGTCAGAGTCCAAAGCCTGCAGTCCAAGAGGAGAAGCCAGTTTTTTCCACCACTTGGCTAGAAAACACCCCACAAGTGCCCGAGCACTCTTTAACTGCGCTAACTGGGGGCAGTAACAACCAGCAGGGCCTCCTTCCAGCTGGGGTTTGCCTGCTCCTTCATCAGCCCAGAGCTTTCCCAGCTCATGTGTCACTTCTCTGTCTGCAGAAAGCTCTGAGATACCATCAATGGAAGAAACCCCAGATGAAGATAATGGAGTCTGTGGAGGAATTTCCAAAGCCCTCAGGACAGCAAATAGAAAAAATTTCCATGCTAATATAAAAGAGCAACTTTGAAAACCTGGTCAAGCCTCCAGCTACCAGGACCTGCTTAGCCTGGACTCGATGGCCTGGAAGGTCCTTCCCAGCCGTAATGATGATGTGATTCTGTCCCTCCGTGCATGGGCGTGATGCTGCTGAGCTCACCCATGGGACAGGCAGGTCTACAAACAACCTTTCCCAGGTCTCACACAACAGGAGCATTTCCCCAGCTTCTCCTCCCCTCACAAGGCACTGCCCAGGCTGCCCTGAGCTCTGCTCCTTCTCTCTGCTGAGGGTGAGAGGCAGGTGATACCCACAGCCAGTGCCACACATGAGAAATGGGGCAAAGACAACGTTGTCTCGGGTAAACTGCTTTTGAGGCTTGTTACTGGGAAACAGCTCCTTCAGCCACCACTCCTGACCTGGATTCATGTGGGCAAGGAGGTGTCCCTTGAGAAAGGGACAGGAGGACACAGGGTGGCCAGAGTCTCTTTGCAAATGGGGCACCAGAAGTGGCCCCTGAAGAGCTCCTCCAGGCACGCCCAGTCATGCTTTCCAGTGCCTAACCATTTGAGCAAATCCATGTTGATTGCCAGCAGGAATGCAGCATCCCTGCCAAATTTCAAGTCTCTTTTTCAAAAAGTGGAGACACCAGAAGCCCTCAAAGAAAGAGACAGGAGAGAAAAAAAATAAATAAATTCACAAAGCTACCATTTTCCCCCAACCTTCTGCTTAAAACTGGGAAAAATAGAGAGAAAAAAAAAAAAAAAAGGAGAAAGCTCAACCTGAGGCAGAAAAGCACAGAACAATCCAGCCCAAACAGTTAAAACCTGGCAAAGTTTAGAGCAAGCAAACTTCCACTGGGAAGTGCTGTACAGCCTTCCCAAGGGGGTCTGCTGGCTCCAGCTGGGTGCCCTCCTTGTCCCTCCATGCAGCTCACAGGGATGACTTCCCTGCAGCTCAAAAGAGCCAAAGACTGCAGGTGGCCCTGGAGATGGGAGGGGGTGGGCAGGTGAGAGGAGAAGCACCTCCAAGATCTCCCAAAGCCCTTGGGACATCCCTGCTTGCACAGTTACACCAAGCAGGACCTTTGTGCCACACACAGCCAGCCTGAGCCCCTCCGTCACCGAAACAACTCACAGAGCTGGTGGCCCCAACACATGGTGGGTGCTGCTGCCTCCTTCCTCCCCCTCCTCATCCCCTGAGCAGTGAGACGAAGGCTGGGGATACCCTCATGCTCCTCAGTCACCCACCAGCTCCTCCCCCTGCTTTTCCCACGGGCTGCAGGAGCTTCCTCAGGAGCAGGATGCTCACAGACCTGGAAAACCCCACTGTGCCCGCTGCATCCTGCCACATGCTGGCCCAGGATACCACCCACAGCTTGTCCCTGCATTAAGAGGAGTGGCTCAGGCTGCAATTACAGCTTCCCATCACTGATCCAACAAGCCCTCAGCCCTGAGGGCCTCCCTTGCTCCATTACCCCAATTTTTCTGTGGTCTGAATGCAGACAAGGGAGGTAGAAAGAGTGCATGGGAGCATCATGAGGAGGGGGATTTAACTCTCTCACAGACCATCTGGGTGACCCTGAGCAGGCCACTAAAGCCCTGGTGCTGCAATGGGGTGCCCTCCATCCCCTGGGACCAGGGAGGGCAAAAGTTACAGCAGCACAGTGCCAGCCTAACACAGCAGCAGCTCCATCTGTCTGCTGGTGTTTCTGCCTGGACACCAAGAATTACAGTCATGGAGTAGCCAGAGCTGGAAGGAACACACAAGGATCATCCAGTGCAGCCCCTGGCCCTGCACAGACCCCCAACAACCCCGCCCTGGGCATCCCTGGCAGCGCTGTCCAAACACTCCTGGAGCTCTGGCAGCCTCGGGGCTGTGCCCATTCCCTGGGGAGCCTGGGCAGTGCCAGCACCCTCTGGGAGAAGGACCTTTCCTGATATCCAACCTGACCCTGCCCTGGCACAGCTCCAGCCATTTCCTGGTCCTGTCCCTGTCCCAGGGAGCAAAGATTGGAGCTGCCCCCGTGCTTCAGAAGGATGAGGTGATCATGCTGGTGCACAAGGAAGGCAGCCTTGGATCCCTGTGCAGTGCAGCATCCTGATCCTGACCTGCCTGCATCATCAGGAAAGAAAACTGGCCGGCCAAAGAAACTTCCCGAGTTCATGTGAAGTTCACCCGAGTTGAGCTCTGCTCCATAAGCAAAACTTTCCTGCCTGCCACGAACCTTCCAGAGCTCATGACCGGGGCAGAGCAGGGCCAGGACTGCGCTGGGAGGATGGGATCACTTGGCAGAATCCGTCCTCCACTTGCAAAGAGATCAGGCAGGCGCTCTGCCGGGAGTTCCAGCTCCTCGCTTGCAGAGCTCCAGGAGAGCGCTCACAGCCGAGGTTCCCTCAGAGCCCACTTGGATGGCAGCAGGACACCAGGCACAGACAGGGAAAGCAGGAGCACTGACTGTATGTCACAGCAGCTGATCTGTGTCCAGAAGCAGCCTTCTTGCTTCCCAGGATTTGTCCCAGTGCTTTGCAGGATTTCAGGACACAGGAAACCCAGTCCAGGGCACCTGTGGGCACAGCAGGACTTGGCTCTGGAGCCCAGCTCGGGCAGGGAGGATAGAGCAGGAGGATGGGGACATGGGCACATGTCAGACCTCGAAGAATCTGTACTAGCAAGCCCTTGTCTTCGCCCGGTCCCACTTCCCAAGGAGATCTGGAGGCAGAGCAGCCCCTCCCGGTACCACCACCCAGCCCAGGCTCAGAGGTGCCTCTGTGGCTGGTCCGTGGCATGGGACAGCAAGGACTGAACCCCTGAGGAGTCTCTGATGGGTCACTCCTTCATGACTTGTGTCCTCTGGTCCAGGTGGCTGCAGCACACAGGGGCACCGATCTCCCTACGACTCCAGGGCCTGGCCCACAGTGACATTTGAACGCACAAGAATTTGGATTAAGCTTATACCTGCCTGGCTCTCCCCTGATCACCTCTGCTCCTGTCACTGCTCTGACCACAGTAGCTGCCTCCTCCTGCCCAGTGGACTTGAGAACACAATTTGGAAATGAAAAAAAGACACTGTTTTATTACCTGCTCCCTGGGCAGAAATTTCAGCCTCTCTGGACACCACTTCCAGTACAGAAACTTTGACCTCGGTGCTCTTAGCTTCAGTACCAGCACAAGCTGATGTACAAAGCCTACCAGGAAAACCTGACCTGCCAGCCTGGAGCTCAGAGCAAGCCCACAGGTAATCCATGGGTCTGGGGGATGGCCAGCACAAGGCCCCAGATGTCCTAGAGCAACAGCAGCTCCTTCACCAGCAGCTCTCATAGAATCAGATGATCCTGAAATGGTTTGGGTTGGAAAGGACCCCAAAGATCATCTAGTTCCAGTCCCTCTCCATGGGCAGGAATGCCCAAGTGCCTGGAAAAGGAGGTCAGCACTGCCATGCTCCTTTTAAAGAGTGAGAAGCTGAGGGACATGGAGGGCCAGCTCTTGTCCTCAGCTGCTTGGTGGGCCAGGAGAAGCCAGGTACCACAGGTACCCCAATCCTCTCTGCAGTGGGGGAAAATCAGAAGCTCTGCTAAATCAGTTTGGGTTCTGACCTTAAATGTGGGGTCTGGGGGTGGAGAGGAGAGGCAAGATCAGGGGAAGAGGTGAATAACCACGGTGCCAGGTCATCCTGCAGCCCCTGCCCTCTCAGGGGCCTCAACAGCCCCGCATTCAGAAACCTGCAGGGTTTGCATGGAGACCACAGCTCAACAAGCCAGAGTCCCATGCAAGGTGATGGTGGCTCCTTTTGGGGCAGTGGGCCAGAGCCCATCCCGATAACACCAAGAAGAGATGTTCCTCAGAGCTCTGCTCGCCCCAGCAGCTGCTCTGTGGCCATCATTAACGAACACTATGTAATGTCATATGTTCATTTACAAAGCTCAGGAAAAACAGCTTTTTACAGCAAATCAAGAATGCAACACAAGACAGATGTACACTTGTTGGAGAGATTCCAGAGGAAGCCATGGAGATGCTCCAAGCGCTGAAGCCCCTCTGCTCTGGAGACAAAGAGAGCTGGGGGTGTTCACCTGGAGAACTCCTGGGACACCCTAAAGCCCTTTCCAGTGCCCAAAGGGAGCAGAGGCAATTTTTGCAAGGATAGGTAGTGATAGGACAAGAGGGAATGATTTCAGGCTGAAGGAAGGCAAATTTAGATTGGGTATTAGGAAGAAATTGTTCTCTGTGAGGGTGGGCAGGCCCTGGCACAGGGTGCCCAGAGAAGCTGTGGCTGCCCCTGGATCCCTGGAAGTGCCCAAGGCCAGGTTGGACAGGGCTTGGAGCAGCCTGGGATAGTGGAAGGTGTCCCTGTCCACAGCAGGAATGAGGTGATCTGGAAGGTCCCTTCCAACTCAAACGATTCCATGTTTCTGTGATTGAAGGCCAAGGAAAGCTCAGACCTCTCCAGGGCAGGGATAGGCAAAACAAAGCTCATTCCATGATTCTGTGATTGTATGAAACCATTGGTAAGAACCCTGCCCTGACTACAGGCAGTCTCCCAGTTACTGTCTCCCAGTTACTGCCTGATGAGCCCTGGCAGGCCCTGTTGGGACACTTCTTGGATGGAAACCAGACTGTGAACACACATGGAGGGGGCTCAGGTGAACCTCTGCACTGTGGGCAGAGTGGAGACCACATGCAGGTTCTCAGGGTGACAGTGGCAGCTTTCCCCAGGTGTCCAGTTCCACTTTGGACAAAGCAAGGCATGAACCTTGGCTTTTCCTGGCCCAAAATCTATCAGATCTGCACTATCTGGCACTGCCTAGGAGGAAAATTCTCCTCCACATAGCCCAACAGTTCCTTGTGGCAGAAGACCTTCACCCCTATCTGACCTTCCCCGTTATCAGGAAAATAAAGGCAACAAAGGCAAAGTGAGACAGGGAGAGGAATGTCCCTGGGGAGGGAACTGCTGGGGGAGATGGATGAATAGTTTAATTTTGAGGAGAAAGGGAGGAAAGGTGGAAGTCAGGAGAGGAAGGGAACAAAGCTTCTCTCTCTGACCTCCACCAGGCACGAGGCTCAGCACACGTGGAGGCCACTGGGGCTCACAACTTCCCTGAAAAGCATCCAGCCCACAGAGGAAGGGTGAGTATGAGGCATGGGAAGAGTCAGTGTGCAGGAAGACTCCATCAAAGGTGGGAAGAGCTCCCAGTACATCCAAGGACATGGTCCTCCTTGTCCCAATGTCCTGGGCTCACTCCTCTCTCCCGTCCGGCCTCCCCACAGAGCGCTGCCCATCCTGCCAGCATCCAAACCAGTAGATCCAATATTGACCTGGCACTGTGAGACACTCTCCAGGAAGATAAACAGGAGGTTCCTGAAGCCCTGGCAGGCGGAATTGTCTCTGCCAGAGGAAACTAAGAGGAGAGGAAACCTGCCCAACAGCGACTGCCACTCTTCGAGGGACAAGGAAGGATTAGAAGTTCTGGAATACCGTGGAAGTGCCAGCTTCAGGAGTATCTGGATATGTCCATGCTTCTGTATTTCCTGACCCAGCAGCACCAGCAGCAGGGGCAGTGATCCCTTCTGCTCCTGGAGATGGAGGGAAATGCAGCCTGGCAGTCCAGAACTGGAGTGAGCTGCTGCCCTTGCTGGAGCTGCTCCAGACACCCAAATCCTCCACACTGCCCTTCCCCATGTCCAAACTGGCTGATGGAGAAGGAGGTTCATGGCTGGAGATGACCTGACCAGCAGTAGGAAACCAGGACTATTATGGATATTCTCATTAAAACAAATACACTGATACTTTTGTGTGCTGGATAAGGGGACTGGGGGAGCAAAGACCCTCCAAATCCAGAGCTCTGGCACTATGTAGTGATGAATAGGGGGAATGGCTTCACACCAAAAGGCTCAGGCTGGATATCGGGAAGGAATTGTTCCCTGGGAGGGTGGGCAGGCCCTGGCACAGGGTGCCCAGAGAAGCTGTGGCTGCCCCTGGATCCCTGGCAGTGCCCAAGGCCAGGCTGGACAGGGCTTGGAGCACCCTGGGATAGTGGAAGGTGTCCCTGCCATGGCAGGGGGTGGGACTGGGTGAGCTTTAAGGTCCCTTCCAACCTAAACCTTCCTGTGATTCCATGGGAATACCAGGTGGTGTGGAAAGGCTTGACCTGGACTGAGATTGAGATACCCAGGAGACTTCCCTTCCATGCCAAGGACTGTGACATCTCTGCAATTCCCCCAGCACATCCATGCCTGCTGTGGAAACCCACTGGCACCTTCCAGGCATGGACAAGAACCATGGAGATCCTGCAGGATGAGGAGCATCCTCCACACTCTTCAGCAGGGACCAAGGCATCCATCCTGCTTTGCAGATCCTGACCACGGGAAATGGCAGAGTGATGATGACAATAAAACAAAACAAATCAGGCAATTGGGCTTTTTGAGAGAAATTAAAGTGCACTGAGGGTAATGGACCGAGAAATAATCTTATTGGAGGTATCAGCTACCAGCAGAGGGAAGTGGCCAGAGCACCAAATCAGCACAATATTTTATATTTGTCTTTTAAATGTTATTTGTTGCCTATGCTCTCAGAGAGGAAGGGATGTGGCTGAGGGCTCTGGTCCCAGACAGGGAGAACCTGGACATCAGTCTTCTCTGAACATTTTCCTTCTGTTTCTTTCCCAGAGGGCTCAATTTCTCCCACTGCAGTGACACGAGAAACAAATGGGGATGAGGGCTGGACCTGCTGGAGCCAGTGCCTGTGGCAGCACAGAGAGAATCCAGGCCTCGCTCTGCTCCCAACCTCTCCAGCCTCAGCACAATCACAAGCTGAGCTGCCTCTCCTGGGAAGAGGAGGAAAGCTGGGCTGGCAGAGGCTTGTGGCATGGGGAGGGGAGGCACAAGATGTTTCCCTTCCCATCTGCACCCACAGGTCAGGATGCTCCCAGCTCCCTGCTGGCAGCACAAGGCGGCAGAAGTGGAGCTGCAGGGACCATGGTTCCTCTGCCAAAGCCCCCTCCAGGCTAAGAACCGGCTGCAGCACCACTTCAGTCCCACTGGGACCAGCAGTTGCCCTCCAGCCTCTGCCTGCCTGCAGGCAACTCAGCAAATGAGGATAAAAAGTGATCGTTCACAAGTAAATTATTCCTTTGCAATGCTTTCCTGAGGTTAACCTGACCTTCAGGGAGATGTTTGGAGGGCTCACTCCTCCCCACCCCCATCTGCGTGTCCCTCACAGTCACTGTTAAATCACTGTCCCTCTGGGGAGGGGGATGTGGACCCCTGCTCCCCCAGTACCTCCAGAGGCACTGGCCATGGCCATGCCCAGGCTGCTGGGGACACAACCAAGCCCTTGAACCACATTGCCCCATGTGTAGTTCAGCACCAGGAACTCTGGGGCTCCCCAAGTGGCACCCACCTCACTCCTGGAGAGGTGTGCTGGGAGGTGGGGGGATGGCAGCGCCAGGACAGCCGGCAGAGCCCCTGCTACAAGGGTGGCTCTGAGACAGAGCCCTCCCTGTTCACCGGGGCTGCAGCTCCTCTTGACCACATTTACTGCCTCTAAACCAACTTTGCAGCGTCCTGCTGATGGCAACGTCCATCTGCCACGCAGGGGAAGCTCCGGCTGCACGGAGCCCCGGGCAAGGGGCCCTGCTGCGGGCCGGCTCCCCGGGAGCACGGACACCCCGGCAGAGCCCGGCGCGGTGTGGAAGTGCAGCTCCCATCTGGCTAATTCAATAAGTCACAGATACCATGACTTCATAAGGCACAGAGGCTCCACAGCTATTAGGGGAATTGGGAACAGGGGGAGGAGGAGCTGAAATGGAGAAGGGATGGAGACGGGGAGGGTGGAGAGGGGGAAGCTAAGACAAGCAGCAGAACAAAACATCCCATAAATCATGAGGAGCTGCTGAAATACCAGAACAAATGACCCCATAGCTTGGCCATTGTTCCCGAGCGAGGGCTTAAAGCGCTCCCAGTTGAGACAAAGCGCCTCGCGTTTCGTTTCAACACCGCGCCGGGACCTGTGCTGGGCACAGCCGAGCTGGGGGGCTGTGTGTCACCTCGGATCCGAGGCTGGCACCAGCAGGACGGGGGAGGTGACACTGTCGGCAAGGCTGGCTCACCCACAGAAAGTGCTGCCAAAGCGGTGCCCACAGCTCAGCCTGCCCAGAGCATCTCCTTGCTCCCACATGCCCCCACAGCTCCCAGGCTCCTGCATTCCTCCCCTTCCACTGGCAGGCTCAGGGCCTCAATTTCCTTGTTTTCCCTCACTCAGGCTAAGAGCTTTCTGGTCTGGGAAGAGTAAGAACTCCAAGGTTTCTCTGTAGCTCGAGTAGGGCTGTGAAACCTGGAGGAGCTCCAAGCATCTTTATGGTGCTACTACTCTTTGCCTCCTGAAATGTTGATGACAACTCACTTTGTGCTGGCTGGCTCTAGCAAAGGGACAAATGTCACACAAAGAGTCCTGGGGACAGTCCCACATGACCGTGGACAGTTGTGGGAAGAGCACCAGGCTCTCAGTGAGCAGTGCAATAGCAGCACTCCCATACACTGGACCAGAACAGTGGGGTGGAGCAGTTGGCAGCTCGGCACCTCTCTCAAGCCCTGCAGCTCCACCATGGCCCTTGGTGCCAGGAAGTGAGGACCTCATGGATGGTGACAGGTGACCTGCCTGCTTGCCCACTGCAACAACGCTAGGGATTCCAGAGCAGGGATTCCAGGCCCAGCCATACAGGGAGAACATCCACACCACTGAAGACCACTCAGCGGGGAAACACTACACTAGGGACATTTTAAATAACTTTCATGAAAACAGTTCCCTTAAAAACTTCTGCTTTATAACTGAACCCAAGCAGGAGGCAGAGTGTGGTAGCAGTCCCGTGTGCCACCTCCACCGAGCAGACGGTGCCGGCGAGGTTCCCATGCCCGGGGGCTCCTGCTCACCTGGCAGCAGCCCCTGGGCCCGTGTGGTCTGCACGGCGGCTGCTGGGCGGGCGGCTCCCCACACATCCCAGCCCTCGGCAGCGAGGAGCCGGGATCCAGCGCCGAGGGTCAGGCAGGAAAACAAGCCCCGGGCAGGGCCGAGCGCGGCAGCCGCCTGTCGCCAAGCACAGCCACGCTGCTGCCAGCACGGCTGCAGCCTCGTGGTGGGCAGCCAAGGAGCAGAACCGAGATAACGGCATGGCGGGAGAGAGGAATGCACTGCATTTTTCCTGAGCTGCCATGGGAATAGGCTATTCTGACCACGGATTGCAGGGAGGCTGTCTGACAGGGAACACTCGAGGAGCCCAAAAGAGAGCGAGCAGTGAGTGAGCAATGAAGAAGAAAACCGAGGGAAATCAGGGTGAACACGTGGTGAGTATGGGAAAAGGAGTGTGGGGGAAGGCAAACCCGGGAACAAATAGCAGAAGGAAAACCAGAGCTAGAGCTGGAGAGGAAAAGGACAAAAGGATTCCAGAGGGACAAACCTGCCAGGGCTGAAACTCCCAACGTGCAATGGAGCTGAGAGGATGCGAGAGCAAACAGAGGCTGCCAGCTCTGCACACACAGAGCAAGCCAGGGATTGCAGCCCTTCCATTGGATTGAGGTGAACTTAAGAGGGAAAATAAATGTGGAGCTTATCTCAGGTAACAGGCACTGGAGGAAAGGAGGCCTCAGCTCACTCCAAGTGGTGAGAAGAGGGATTTGTGGAGTCTTGGCACTGCTGTAGGACAGTGTGAGGTCTTAATGGGAATCACCAGCTTTCACCTTCTTCACCCCAACAGCAGAATGTGGTGGGCTTCAAGCCAAGAGAGCTTTAGTAGCCTTGTGCTGTTTGTGCTTGGGAACTAGATTAGGACCAGAGACCACAGGAAGCAGAGCTTTAATAAACAAAATCCCAAATCCTTCCTTGCCTGAGGTTTTGCCTCATTTGGAGCATGAGCTGCCTTGGTGACCCAGCACACATCATCCAGCAAAGAGGAGAAGGGAACCAGCAAACCTGGGCGAAACCAGACATGTGCAGCCCCCAGGTTTCTCCCAAAGAGTGGGAAAGCTCCTCTCCAGCACCTCCCGGCAGCAGGACACCGGCACAGGGAGACATGGGCTGAGGTGATCCTGCACATTCACAGGCCCAAACACTGGGGACTTTGTGGCGCTGGCTTTAAAAAAAATACCCTAAAAAAGGCCTAATAATGAAGTATTTATTTCAGTAAACAACGAATGAATGAAAGAAGTGTTTTCTCAATACTTCACTTTTTCTCTGCCTTCTCTCCCTTCCCCCCCAGCAATTTTGTTTTTAATAAGTGGAACTAACAGGGCCTCGCTCGCTGCTGGCCGGGCTGGGGAGCAGGGCCGTGCTCTGCCAGCCTGGTGCAGCACAGGAACATGTGCCATGGGAATAGAGCTGCCTTGTGCCATCAGGAGCACGGCCCAGCAGTGTGTTCAGCCACTGAGCCAGGGAGATGTGTTCTGATGGACACACGCACCGTGAGGCCTGCCCTGGGAGCATCCCTGGGCTGGGCAGCACAGGACATCCAGCCCCCCACTCACTGTGGCAGCAAACAACTGCCCCTCCTGGCCCAGGGCCCCTGGCACTGCAGAAGGGCCAAGGGGAGGGGAAGGCATCTGTGTCCTGTCCTACCTGGTGGTGCTCTGTGCAGGAACACAGCGTCAGGCAGGCTCTGTGACCCTGTACAGCTCCTTCTCCTCTACCTCAGCTCCATACACCCCTACCTGAGCACCTGAGTAACTGGGAACACTGGACAACTGTGTGCCCTGTGTAGAGATGGGTTGTACTGACAATGTTTGGTAGGAATTTCAAGCAGGAAACACTAATCCCTGGCCCAGACTGACATCCAGCTTCTCAAAGCAAAGACCACAGATGATGTTGTGCTTTTCTACCCCCTCTTTGGCAACAGATAACAGCAGGTTGAGAAGCTGTCCCTTGCCTTCAAGCCTTGGGATTAAGATGGGCAGGATTCTCAGAAGCTGCTGATTTGGGAAAACATGGTCCATGGCTCTTCCATGCCACTCCAACCCATGTGGGATGAGCCAAACTGTCACACACAGTGTGGGTGTTCACCTCTGTGCAGAGGCAGGTGAAAGGAGGCAGTGATAACCCTGGGTTGTAAATACAGGCAGATTTGATGTGGGTAGGTATTTGCTCTGCTAGACAAACTAGGAATCTGTAGATTTGCCAGGGTAGCAGCGAAATTTCCCATCAGCCAGAGCACTGAGGAGCAGCCTCACCTGCAGCCCAGGAGGGTTTGGAGTGACTGACTGAGGAGCTGATCCCGCTGTGATGAGCAGAGATCCCTGGTGATGTACAGGGAACACAGAGAAAAGCTGTTTCACACCATGGGCCTGGAGATCCCTTGGCAGGTCACAGCTGCAGAGGAGGCTGGAAAAATCTCTGAATGCCTCTCTGAGGACCTGTGCACATGAGATGGATGGGAGCAGGCAGCGGGCAGGGTCCTCAGCCTGTGACCCTCTGGGGTGGCCCCTCCTCTGTGCCCTGCCAGCACCTGAGCTCCAGCAGCGGACCCACCCGACTCTGGCTGCAGGGTGATGTCTGATCCAGCTCAAGGTGTCTCCAGCCGTGGATAAAACCCCCAGGACAGGGTGGGAGCCCTGCCTGGCTGTGCCTGTGTCCCTGCAGGGTGGGGACAACATCAGGTCTGTCTCTGCCAGCTTCATGGCCCCGAGCTCTGGCGCAATGGAACACGGCAAACCAAAGGCAAAGGCGCTCCCTCCTCACCCAGAGTTTCCAGGCTGCTTCACAAAATCCCTCTAAAAGAGCATCGTCTACCACTGCTGCGAGTCCCTGCTGCACAAGGTGGTTTGCCAAATGCAAGACAGATGGTTTCCCCCAGGAAAATGCTATGGAGTGAGGGAAAATGTACCACAAATATCCCCCAACAGGGCTAAGCCGAGACCCAGGGCCTTCAAAGAGACATTTCAAGAGGAAAGAGATTTACTGGCTTCTCATGCTTCTTTGTTATGAATAAAGACAAACTCTGATTGTTTTTAATGAGCTCTTTGCTTGTTCCCCTATTTGCTACATTACAAATTCACATATTTGTCTCTTTGGGAGATTGAGAGTAATTGCAGACCAGGTTTCCTCATGACATCCTCTCAGCAAGGGGAAGAAAGTTGTGTAAGGGGAGAAGAAAGCAGTCTGTCCCCAAATATCCTGAATTCTTTGACTGGTTCATTAATACCTGGTGAGCTTTGATGCTCAAGGAACCTCACAGATAGAGGAAGCCTTTGAGGAAGGTTCCACAGCCTCACACTGAAGTGTTAGAACACAAAATAAATGCCAGAAAGATCTCCAAAAAAAACAGGGAAATTGAAAACCAAACTCGACATTCTTGCAATTTCTAAGCATTTCACTTTTTTCTTTTTTTAAGTTTTACCCGCCTTTATCCATCTAAGGAAGCAGAAAGCAATGCAATTTCCAGCTCTTTTAAATATCCTTAGCAGGTCACCTCGAATGCTGCGATGGCTGGCTGTGATCTGCTTCCAAGACTGTTGCATCAGAGCTCAGAAACCCAAGATGAATGGCTCCCTGCTCGAGTGGGGACAGCTCTCTGAGACCTGTGCTCACATGAGGGGCCCCAGGCACTGCAGCAGCGGGGAAGGAGGGAGCCCTGCATCCCTCTGGAACGGGAACATGGGGCTACCCCGGACGGCTGGGACAGCCCAGGACCCTCTCACTGCTCACTCTGGGCACAGTGACAGAGAGGAG